>OMNZ01022613.1:9921-20047 GCA_900303255.1 Lesueurigobius sanzi | reverse complement strand
TCTTGTTTAAAGATTTTGCATGATCTTGTATTAAGATAAAAGGAAAAATATAAGTATCAAACCAAAACAGACCCAACTCTATGCTTGTATTTAGATCTGCTGTTCCAATTTCAAGTTATATTTACTAAGCAATTTTTTCTTATTTTAGTCATCAAGACCAAAAATAATTTTTCTTTGTTTTAAGAAAATAGTTCTAAATGTTACTGCTTGAAAAAAGATAACATTGCTTGTTTTTAGTCTAAAAATGCTAGTTTCAAGATTGCTGAGGGTGATATGGGGCTAGTATTATTTTCTTATTTTTGAAAATCTTACCAACTAAAATTTTCTTGTTCTGTTGGCAGATAATTTTGCTTGTTTTAAGTATTATTTTTCTTATTTTAGTATTTTTTTTCTTATTTTTTTAAGTGGACTTTTTGCAGTGCGCTGCTTTGTTTTCCCTGATGAAACGAAAGCTCACGGTCAGTAGCTCAAAGCAAGACCTAATGCAACCGAACCGGAGAAAGCTGTGCTACAATCAAGGGTTTACTTTAACCCAGTCCAAACACACGGCGCTCCAACCAGGACTAGAACAACATGGATCAGAACCTGCTCAGGCCCAGGTGAAGCCATTGTCACAAGTTTGGCTTATGTCTACAGTGTTTTTAAAATGATGTACCACGGCTGCCTACTGGGCCTGGCTGCTGCCCAGGTCTCTGGCCCGGGATGCACACGGAACTCGCTCCCGTGGTGTGGAGACTCATGCAGCACGCATGTAAACCAAGTCTGTCCATGAATATGCACGCCACTGGTTTGCCCTTCTCTTGACACCGATAATTAATCAATGAGGTTTAGCATTATTATATTGAAATCTCTCTTTGATTGGTTCATGGTTTCACCACGAGGCCTTAACCAGCCCACAGTCCAACCCTATTACGGCGCCAGTCGGGAAGATGCCATTCCCTGCGCTTACTCCGTCTGCGACATCATCAAAGTCACTGTGCCATGCGTCTTGATACTCAAGATCGGGCCCTAGATGTTTTTGTCTCATCACAATGGACCTCTGGATTCATTCAGTGGAAGCCTATTTCTCCTGAATGTTTTGAAAGGCCTGTAATGAATTGCTTTATGGTTTCCGCCTGAGTGCTCTGCAAACATGGGATTGGCTGATGCTGATGCTGTTTTTGGACCGTGTTTTTTTAGGGTGAGTGACGCTTCAATGATTTGTCATCCCCTCATTACAGTCATTTGTTCATTTCAAAGTAAACCTCGCTCATCCAGAACCATGTAGCAAATGCAAAAAGGGGAAAAAAATGAATTTAGCCTGATTGCAATGTCAAGGAGTGCCAAGAGACATAACGCAAACGAAATGCTTCCAAATTCATTCTTTTGTACAGATGTTGTTTTGTGTAAAGGCTTTAGTGCATGTATAAAAGGCAACCTATTTGTTTGTAATTTCAAGAAGATTTATGTGTATGTTTAATTGCTTAATGTGTCGAAACAGAACATTTCCGTCAAGACCAAAAATACAGTTAACCATTTAATTTTACTATTTCATGTTCAGGGATTTCCCCCATAACTACAGAAATACAGTGTCCAATTTAATCTCACTTATGCAAGCATTAGTAATCTTGTTGTATAATAAAAAGTGTCACAACAGCAACTCTATTTCCTCTCTGTGGGTTTCCACAGATTAGACTTTGAGGTTTACAAGCTTTTGTACAACACTTGAAATCAAATAGAAGTCAGTTGCATTTGTTGAATCACCGCAGCTTCTGCAGAGTTCCTTTGAGACTATAAACCGGTTAACAAGCTAGAAAACAAACAAACTGTATATAGGCTTATGTCGAAATATTCTCTTTCTTTCTATTAGTGACCCGATAAGTTAATGAGGTAAGCGCAGTTTTAAAAGAAGACTCATAAGTTGCTTTCTTTTAGTTTACGCACAGCCACAATCTTCTTAATTTGAAATATTAATTATCATAATGGGTCTTTATGCTCTATTTTAGCTGGAACTCATCAGACAGAAATGCGTATCAAGTGTGCCAGCTCAGTCCACGTGTCTCATCGCTCCCCTGTTATTGGAGCCCAGTGCATGCCTCATATCTCCGTCCTCAACACCTCATTGGAGAAGTGTTCTCGCGCACGACTAGAACAGAGCTCATTAATAAGTGTGTATGGGGCTAAGCTTCATGTGCTGATCCCGGTACATGCACTTGTCAGATGGGTGGCCACTGGTTTGTGTGTCAATTTCAATTTCAATTCCAATCAAATGTTTGTTAGAAGAAGAAGAAGAAGAAGAAGAAGAAGAAGAAGAAGAAGAAGAAGAAGAAGAAGAAGAAGAAGAAGAAGAAGAAGAAGAAGAGCTAGTTAAGCTGGAATTGATAGCCTTACATTTCCTGACTGAGTTTACTCTTTTGAAATCATAATGAAACAGACTCCATTCGTTTCAAATGTCCCTCATCTAACGTTCACATGACCTTTAACAACTGCCAGGGAAATTGTTCAGGAGCAAAGAAAAGCTTCAGCTGAAATACAGGACTGGACTCTCAGGATGCACAATATGTAAACTTTTGATAAGGGACATTTGGCTAGTTTCTAGTTGAAAAGCGTAAACAGGTTTTTTGACAATAAATGGCTTCAGGCAACCACTAACTATGAGTGAAATAAAGGTTTTTGTGTTATGATTTATATTCTATGAAATGCATAAGTTTCCATACCCATATACATTCTATTGTATATGGGTATGTAAACTTTTGCCCACAACTGAGTATATACTGTATATATTATACACACTGTATATACTGTATCTGAATGGTGTTCATCTTGTCTTCTAGTTACTTTACTGTTTATGTTTCTTCTATATCAGACAATAAGGTAAGCGATGTGTTATCCATTTACCTTAACATGTTTCGAAAGCAGTACTGCCCTCTTCATCCATGATGTTGGATGTGGCGTCTTATATCAGCTGTTTTCCTTAGGCGTGAACGGCCTGATGGACCTGACAGGTCTATTAGGCCGGTCACGCCCTCCGCCGGTGGTTGGTGGTACTAAGAAGACTAACCAGGACAGGAAGGGAAAAGGCACAGCATGAAAACCTCAAATCTGCAATATCAGACCACTGCAAACACAACAACCACGTGATGGACTGGGACAACATACGCATCATCAACCAACAGAGCAATAAATATAAACGTTGGATGAAGGAGGCGGTCGAGATCAGGAAGCAAGGCTTTTCTACAATGAAAAGAGATGAAGGAGCCTTCCAACTGTCCCGCACATGGGACACAATCCTTCAAGTACCACCAACCAGCGGCGGAGGGCGTGACCCGCCTGATAGACCTGTCAGATCAATCACGCCTAAGGAAAACAGCTGATATAAGACGTCACATCCAACATCATGTGACACTTCTGAGGAAGAGGGCAGTACTGCTTTCGAAACATGTTGAGGTAAATGAATAACAATCGCATACCTTATTGTCTGATATAGAAGAAGCTTAAACAGTAATGTATACTGTATATAACAGGTCCTTTGAAGGAAGGGTTTTAGGACAAATCTGAGTCGAAGTTTATAACCATCCACCCCTGGGGCTCTTACGGCTGAACTCTAAATGTGCTGTCCATATTACTCTAATGATGAGCGTGGATCTTGATGGATTAGTGCGTGCGTTCTGGAGTGAGGGACAGACAGACAGCACACGCTCCACTGACAGCACAGTTTGGCTTTATAGGCAAAGCCATTAGGCACGTTAATCAGGATAAAACGTCTCTCTCATCTATTTTCAGTGGCTGACCGCAATAATGACTCATTAAACATTGTATTTGAGATAAATCCATCTCCATCTTGGTCCACAGATTTTCTGAATGTTATTATCTTTTAGGCTTTTAGTATCAGCTGAAATATTTCAGAAATATCTGCATCTTTAAAAAGCTATATCTTATGTATTGACTTATAAATAGGAATGTCACAATTCTACATTGTTATTATTATGAGAAAAATATACTGTGATTTTACTATTGTCCACGGCAATCCTTTTAATTAAACATGTTGGACATTCAGCCTATGTGATATTGTTTACTCTTATGTAAAATAATAATAATATAATAATGACTTTAAAATAATTATTAATAATAAAGGAAGACAATTGTTGTGAATGCTTCCAAAGATATTTTATAAGCTTTTCCCTTGATGATTGCTACTGTCATGGGTTAGTGCATGCACTTGTATAGTGTCACTAACTGCTGCATGCCATCCTGGACATGTGATGGATTGGATTATTTACCTTGCCTTTTCATTGCTGTGCTTTTGGGTGGATAGAACACTGGACCCTGTTTCTCCAGACTTTAGCGGGAGTGTTCTCCGTTTGCACACGTAAGCACACGCTGCAGCCACATGACAGCGCTTTACCACAGGTCCTAAACTCCTTATGATTACCCCATACCATCCTATAATCGTAGTAATTGTAAAACCAGCTCATCTGGACATCCCTATATTGGAGTGTATGAGAAGAGTATGTGCAGTAGTAGTAGGAGTTTAACTTGTAGTATTACCACCCACCCCTTTTATTCTAAAAAGCAAAATACTCATGCATCTTGTACTCTCAACTAAGAACTCTTGTGTACACTAGAAAGCTTGCCCTATTCAAATTACAAGTGTGATTAACTGAGAAGCCCTAACCAATTGTATAGACTGTATTTGACTTGTTTTGATGTCGGTCTTTAAAACTTTTGCAGAGAGATTTACCACAAATATTACCACTATCGTTAATAAAGGTTGATTAAATGTTTAAAATGTCCGCAGAAGAAGCAAGCCACATCGCATAAACCTAATCAAATATACTCAAAGGTTAATCAGGAGGTAAGTATTCATATGTGGCCTCCCTGCTCATTGAATCATTGCCTGAAGAGGACATGTTTTTCACACAAATCAGTCTATGTAATGAAAGGCATGTCTCTTGGTCGGTTTATTTTCGGTATAATATTTGCGCTAATAAGGTCAACCATTAGAAGTGTGTTTGCATTCACTCAGTATCTAGGAAAAGGGTCCTGAATTAATGAAACAGGCATAGCATTATGACCAGCACCTGCTAATTATCGGTGGTTATTCAGCAGCAAATTGTATTTTGACTGTACTTAGACCGTGTTAATAAGCCCTCACCTCCATAGCTAATATCTTACTTACACTTTCTTTAAAGCAGGGGTGTCCAAACGTTTCAAACCAGGGGCCACATATTCAGTGTATATGGCATTGAGGGTCATAGACAGTGGGCAATGCATCCATCCATCCATCCTCTGCCCAACAATCCCCTGTCTGGAGTGGTTAGGCAGGGTTTTGGGGGCGACACACCATGTTTCCTTGGTGAAAACAACACCTCCTGGAGAATCAATTATAGTGCTTATAAAAACAAAATATATAATTGTGATTATTTTTGTAATAATTAAAATCATTATAATTCAAACAATTATTTGTTGGATGGTAACAAAAATGAAAAAATAATAATAGGAGTTCATTTGCAAAAACAGATAAGTGCCATTGAGAAAAATCGTCGTATGCTTGTCATTTTCTCTTTGCGTAGCTGTATTTCTAATGACCAGATCTATTGTTGTGCATCAAAATATGGACAAATTCTTTCAACTAACTTTTACTAGTGTCATCTGTGTAGAGTATGGTCATACATGTCTAAAACTAAATGGCAAAACATTCAAAACAGAGAAATCTTTTTTTGCAAATGACCTCTTCAATAGCACTGATCGCAAATGACGTCACATTCATGGGTCGGACAAGAATGGCGACACGTGCAGAGTGGTTGCTATGGTTACCGTATACTCTCCTCGCAAACATGGCGTTTTAACACCCAAACAGAGGCAAATGTCAGCGACAAATGAAATGTAGCTTCGCTTAAATTACAATAACCACTAAACTTTCGCGGACTTTCAAGTGCGCAGTGATTTGGTCACAAACACCATCAGCTGCTGCTCTGCTCTCTGTTCGCCCCCTGCCCCTGCCCTGTCTCCCTTTGTGTGAGCAGCTACGCTAATCGCGGCTAGTAGCCCCCTGTACTCCACCGCAGAGACGCCAGTTTGTAGTGCGATCAGGTCAAAATCATCTCAACTCAGTGTCTGGCAGCTAACGCTAGTTTGTTTAGAATTTTCACACCCACAAAGCTAAGCGCCAATGGCTTCCTGAAAGCTGTATTGTTGCAGGCTGTTAACCAAGATGTACCTGCACGTGTTGCTGTTGCTGGGTCTGGATGATGGCATTTCTCTGGATTTCTTCCAAACTCAGGAAATGCAATGAAAATCACTCTGTTCATGGTCACAGTGTCCATATCGCGAGTCACTCAGCAGAACCCAAATCAGCAGTGTTTGATTGTTTCTATTAGCGCTGTTAAGGCAATATTCCCGTTCCTACAAGTGCACTTCACATGCTTCACAGCTCCACAGGTCCCAAGTCTGTCCGACCTGCAGGTGGACGCAGCACGCTGTTCTAAAAATAGCATTTAGACGCCATTTGCGATCAGTCCTATTATAAAAGTCATCACATCATTGGATCATGACTTTATCATGGCGTACTGTTTGCTGTCTTGTCTGGCTAAAGCACATGAAATGCAGAGGAATATAAACAATAATCCCAGCGGTGTATAATAAAGTGAGTTTGCTTCGAGCCATGTGCGTGAGATGCCTCTTCTCTGTTGAGATTTGAACAAATCTACACAAGGAGCAGCCCGGACAAAGGACACAAGAGGATGCAAGACCTGTCGCAGTGTGCTCCTTCAGTAAAAGGATCATTGGTATTATCACGTGGGACTTACATAGATTCATTGTGTCACCCAAACGAACCGCGCTGTCGGTCACATTCAGGCGTGGTTGCTGAATGGTTGGATGCTGGATGTTGGGCAGAAGTCATGGCACCTATCAATCACTTAGTATTTGATGCAGCTGTCATCCATCATGGCGTTTCCCGGTCGGAAAAACCCGAAAAGACCGAGCTGTGACATCATGTGAATTTAACCGATAGGAACTTTTCTCGAAGAGTGAGGGCATCCGTAACAATAATGCTATTTTTGTACTTTACAGCCTAGTAATCGTCATCAAATTTCGATTAATTGCCCAGGCCTAGGAGGAGATCAACAATCTCTCCAAACAGTCTGTCCAAACAACCATGTTTACCACTGGCACACTAACAAGTTGATGACGCAGTAAAAATTGCAGTTTGAGCTGAATGACTCAGAATGTGTCAATGTCCAATGACAGATTTTAAGCATGAAAAATGCCGAGGTCACTTCAAGATCCAGGCAACACATGCATATTAAAAAGTGCATGAATATGTTTTTCACAATGGCATATTGTTATAACATGCAAAGCTATGGTTTGTACAATATGTCCCATACCTAGTTTCGTTTTAGTAATTAGAAGGGCATGTTACTTGTTGCCAATGTCCACCTTCCTACAAGTCCAGAGATAATCTGTAAAACATGGTGGTTCATTGGGTGCAGGATTAATATTAGAGAGAATGCGAACAGATGTGTGACTTTGACAAAGCGACTGTCTAAGAAGAAGAAGATACTATAATAAAAGTAGCAACAGATACTATTCAAAAAGGAATAGGTTGAATTTAAGACATATAAACATACCCCCATCACACTTCAGCACATTTAGCAACTTTGCAATTATTCCAGTCACTATTTACACATTATATTTTGCCTATTACAAAGCAAAACTTTCATCTTGTATTTGCAGGAAAATGCTAACACTACAAAAAAGTGGTATCTTAAGTTAAATTTGCTTGAATTCACAATATTTGACTATGTTTTGAGTAATTTTGACTTGGCAAGTAAAATGATCTGCCAATGGAACAAGTATTGTAGCACGTAAATTAAGAAAAAACAACTTATTGCCCTAAAAAATTGATTTTTCTTATTTTACGTCCAAAAATACTTCCATTGGTAGATTATTTTACTTGCCAAGTCAAAATTACTCAGAACAAAGTGAAATACTCTGAATCCAAGCAAATTTACCTTTTTGCAGTGCATACCTACAGAAAACCAGATTTTCTTTTCTTGTATATGAATATTTAGCTACACTTCTCTTCAACTCATCACTCAACTTGTTCCACAAATCAGCGCGATGCAAGAAAGACACACAGGCTTTTCCCATTCTCAACTTCAAAACATTTAGGAATAAAAACAGAGGCCACCCAGTGCAGAGCTGACCCTCATAGATTAGAGCTGGTTTAAGCTGACCATTGACCATTAAGCCTCAATCAATGCCACGTGATCCCATGTTTCTTTTGTGACCTTTCAGTTCAACCCCGGGATTAGAGCCGTACTCTTTTTTTTGACTGTGACAGGACGGTTTTCATTAATTTAAAAGTGAATCCAACAAGCTGAAAAAGTAAATTAGCGCGGGACCTTTCACGTCCGTCCAAATCTTCCCCCTGCACACGCCGGCTTACGCATAATAGATGGTGATAAATATCCACATCCAGACGCAAAACATTAGTGACGCGCAAGACAAACAGAAACGCAGGCGTATTGATTCTGTTAATGAAAGGATTGTCTAAACCAAGAAGCAGCTGAGTGGTGCGGATTTCCATGTCCTTACATAAAACTGCTTGTGAGGCCGAAATGAGAGCTAATGCGATTCCTAGGACTGTGAGAGAGCAATAGTGTGTGGTCCCAGTGCAGAACGGGGCTTAAATCAAATAGTGCAAAGAACACGGTGCACCCATCTCAGAGTCAGAACTGCGTAATGATGTATTGTTTTACCAGCACCTCATTCGCACGCGCATAAGGCAGAGAATATTAAAGGAGCAGCATTTACAAAACATTTATTACCCTGGAAGCTGGTGTTACAAGACCAGCCTATTAACTCATACAGTAATATCAATCTAATGCCGTATTACACAGAGTAATTTCCTGCGGCCTTTATGTCTGCATAAAATGGTGCTGACAGCGGCAACGCAGAGAATTAACTTTGCGTCAATGGACAAAATGGAACTGATCAGTTTTACAGTATGTGCTCAGTGTGTAGGATGTTAGTAATGAAGCGGCAGAATGTACAGTAGGGATGGGCAAAATGGGCAAAAACTCTTATCACGATTTTCTTTAGTTTAAGTCCTGATTTCGATTTTCTCACAATTCATGTGCATATTGTTTTTAACCGCTTACACCCTATAGGACCCAAATTGGGCACATGCTGGGGTTTAAGTGGTTTTAAAGGGCGACTAAAGCCATCTGCTTCTTCTTTGGTTTAGACCTGGTGTAGTAGTGGTTTAGTCTTGGTTAAGACCTGTTTTAGTCCAAGTTTCAGTCCAGAGTTTTGACATGCTTCCCCCATGGTTTAGTCCTGGTTTAATCCTGGTTTAGACCTGGTTTAGTCCTGGTTTAGTCCTGGTTTAGTCCTGGTTTAGTCCTGGTTTAGTCCTGGTTTAGTCCTGGTTTAGTCCTGGTTTAGTCCTGGTTTAGACCTGGTTTAGTCCTGGTTTAGTCCTGGTCTAGTCCTGGTTTAGACCTGGTTTACTCCTGGTTTAGTCCTGGTTTAGACCTGGTTTAGTCCTGGATACATATTCATCTGATAAACCCTCACATGTGAGAGAGTAAACAGGGAGAGAAGGAACTAGTTTGACGGCCTGCAGCAGGGCCCGCTGAGGAGGCACAATTTTTCTCCTTATGCCCATGGGCCCTTCAACCTGCTGGGCCCCTGGGCTTAGCCCCTGTAAGCCCCTGCATTAATCCGGCCTTGACCATGAGTGGCAAAAAGATATTTGCGTTATCACTCATATTCTATGATAAAAGATTAAAAGAGTATGTGAACTTTTGGCCACAACTGTAATTATTTTGGACTAAATCCTCTATAATGAAGTGCAAAACACCCAATGCACAAAAATATAGACTCTACAAAAGCCAACGTTTACAATTAATATCATAAAAACATACGAGCCATGTTTTAGAGTCAACAAAACATCATAAAACAACCATAGTAGAGATCTATTTTTTACTCAGATGCAGAGTTGGGAGTAACTCATTACAAAAGTTACTAGTTACAGAAATATATTACCTTTTTCAGTAACTGGGGAATATAATATATTACTTCAAGAAAATACAGTAATATATTAGTCATTACAATTGAAGTAACTCAAGTTACTTCA
>OMNZ01022610.1:0-36443 GCA_900303255.1 Lesueurigobius sanzi | reverse complement strand
ATTAAAATTTTTTTTTTTTTTTTTTTTTTTTTTTGCTAAACTGTTGTCTTGTTTTTGTTTTCACAGAAAGAAGAAGCACATTGAAGGCACCGCCTGCTGTCCCAGTCCCCCTAGATCACCTTGACCCCCAGACCCCACAGCTCTGTCAGCTGGTCAGCCAGTGGCAAAAACTATGGTTGCTAGCTGTGGCCAGACAAAGCCGTCTAGAACAACACCAGCAAATACTCAAAGAGGTAATGGGCCTGTTATAATCTTTACAATTGTAACATGATTCAAATGTAATGCTTTTTGTTTTTTTTTGTTTTTTTTTGTTTTTTACAGATGGAGGAATTTGCCAACTTTGATTTCAATATCTGGAGGAAGAGTTATATGCAGTGGATTAGTCATCTGAAGTCTCGGATCCTGGATGTATTCCGCAGTATTGACAGAGACCAGGACGGCCGCATTACACGGAAAGAGTTTGTTGATTACGTTCTTGCATCTAGTAAGATTTCCCCACTCCTATTCATCCCTCTAAAACACATAAACGTGTCACTAAATTCTTTCAACTTCTCTTGTAGAATTTCCCACAAACTCCATAGAAATGAATGCAGTTGCAAATATCTTCGACATGAACAGTGACGGCTTCATCGACTACTATGAGTTTGTGAGCGCACTTCATCCCAGCAGAGACCCCTACAGGAAAACCCTGGACGCAGATCAAATCAATGAAGAGGTACTTTTTCCCCCTCATGAACTAAACCTGTGAATCAATAATCAAATATATGTCATTCATTAAATACACTTTTTAGGTGAGTCGTCAGGTGTCACAATGTAATTGCCCTAAGAGATTCCAAGTGGAACAGATAAGTGCCAACAGATACAGGGTGAGACTCTCTAAATGTTTATAAGGAAATCTGAGTTAATACAAGTGATGTTCCCATAAATGAGGGGTTTGCATTTGTGCTGCAGTTTGGAGATTCTCAACAGTTACGCATGGTCCGAATTTTGCGAAGTACTTTGATGGTGAGAGTGGGAGGAGGCTGGACTGCACTAGATGAGTTTTTGGTGAAGAATGATCCTTGCAGAGGTAGGTGTACTTCCCGGATCAATCATCAGTAATGTTTCCAAATCGTTTATACATAAGCCATGTTGTTAGAGTAATGTATACTTAATGTGTGCCTATTGTTTTTATAGTAAAAGGCCGGACTAACCTGAAGATCAAAGAGAAGTACTTGTCTCCTACAGGAAGCATGTCCAAGGGGTTGACAGTCAGCAGGTCCAACTCAAGCCTCAGCCTCTATAGCAGCGCCTCTGCCCCCACCAGCCCATTAACACGCAAGGCAAGTTTTGTACACATTTGTACACAGTAGATCTGGTTGTTTCAAATAAATATGAATTTGTTTATATTTTGTGATGTTCTTATAGAAAGCCTTTCTCAGGCGAAGCTTCTCGGGTGACCGCTGTGTCCGTCCTCGAAGCTCCATCGCTGCTCTGGATTCTGACCTGCAGTTTGCCACAACAGAAGACTTGTCTCCATCGCCATCAGGTCAGTTCAACATGTCATTCAAAATGCAAATCCCACTAAGTTAACTCAATGTATTTTAATGTTTAGAAGAAGCTGAAAATTTGCCAACTTGATTACCTCCAAGCACCTGATGCTGCAGTTTGAACCCAAACGGATTCTTTTGACCCTGAATTCAGTGATGACGAAGTGAGGCATTCACAATGCCCCGAGCCACTCATCAGCTGCTCACTGCTACAGAGGTTACATGTCAGCAATCACGCCAAAGGGGATTTACTTTTGGAAATTATATGTACAGCATATTATATACTGTATATAATATGCTGTAGCCTTCTAAATGCCGAGAAAATGTAGAAACTCGGCAACACTGCATGCAACATTATGCATGTCTCTGAGTCCTTTTTTGTGGTACTACTACATAGTACTGTAATATTCAAACATATCACAAATGCCATGTTTTGGCAAATACAGAATATGCATTGCAAGGTTAACAATGATATGACTACTTTAAGTGTTGAGGGCCCAGCAGAGTTTCCAAATATCAAGTATACCAAAACTATATTGTGAATTTTATACAACATAATGATGATGGCAGGGCCACACACGTTTGTCTTATACATTTTATAATACTATAATAATATGTTATGAACCATTTATTATGTTCAAATGCATTTGATTTGTTTAAACATTGGAGATTTTTTTATGGACAATGCACTTAAACATGTTGTTAAACTATAGAGATTTTCTTTCTCTCAGGATTGGTTTTGCAGTTGGATGTGAGCATTTCTGTGGAACAATACTGTGAATCCAGTAGTATTGGCAAATTTTTAAGCGTTTTTTTCAAGTTTTACATTTATGAAAATGCACTTTTGTGTTGACTACTGTAGAGTAGTGATTTCTTAGCCAAGTATCAAGAGAAGAGATGAAGAATTACTGCTTTTGGAGGCACAGTTTGGTGTTGTTTGGGTAATATATGAACATGTATGTCTGATATTTCATACCATTTCTCTTGTATTGTACGTGGTTTACTAGATCAAGCTCTTCCAGTGTAAAGTCTCCAGAGCATAATGCACATATGCACTGTATAATGGAGACTGCAGAAGGAAACTAGGCACACGCTTTCAGCGTATTGAACTTGTCAAGGTTGATGCATATAAACTATAATGTGAGTGGTTTATTTTCTCCTTTTTTACATAATTTGATATAATGGACATTTGCTTATGTTTTAAAAAGCATTTTGTCTATGCAGTTGTGCAGTTTTTAAATGTTTTACATAATAAATACATTTTTGTGCCTCATATTTGCAATGGGTCAACAATTCATTCAATGAAATACCCATAATAGATTTTACTATTACTAGTACTCTAAGCTAAGTGTAATATTTCTATCCCCAGCACTTAGGGAAACTGTAATTGAATGTCACTAATATGTTTCCACTTTAATAAAAGCCATTATTGGGTTTTCATTTGTGTGCATGTGTTACAACCTAAACATCCTGCTTTTATCACGGTCCAAGTGATAGCCTTCGTTTTATCCAAACAACAGTGAATATTGTTATGTCTGGCCCTTTCTTTACAAGGGCAACATAACTTTGATTGTTGGATTGACCTTTTTAGAGGCTTCGTTGTCAATTGCCTGCCCGTGTGATACAACCATATTTTATCTATGTTAAACCAGAACAAAAACTACCAATGCTCTGCGATGTTAAGTTATTAAGCATTAAGTGGCCTAAACAATGTACACACACAAGCCATTCAGGGAATCGTGCAACCACGTGCAGAGTAATAAAGTATCTATTGAGGTCAAAGTGAAAGGTCAGAAATTTGAACTGGATTGACTAAATGACCTTTCTTCACTATGCACACATGCTGAGCAGAGAAAACCAACCCGTGAGGCTGCCTCTCATTGGCTGCATTGTTCTCCATGGTCATGTTTTCATTTCTTTACCTCTCACTGTGTACTTTCCAAATCACCTCTGGCTCTGTCCTTGTTGGATCTCCCTGCCTACTTGTCTGCCTGTGCCTGCTGTGAGCTTTGGTTCCCAGGCTGGACCCTGGCTCAGCCCTCAGTGGTCACATGTCAACTATCTACACAGTGCAGTGCATTGAAGTAGGCTACAAAGGCGTGGGCTATTATATTCCGAGTACTCAAGAGTGGATGAACGTCCCACAACGTGGACTGTGAGCAACAAACTTTTCACATCTGTCTTCACATTTGTGTGTCCACCGTCTTCAAGGTATGTAGCTATTCAGTTTGTTTATTGCTTCTATAAAAGTATAAATATAGATGGAAGTGTGGAGATATTTCAACATTGGAAAACTCAAAGCCTGTACGTGACATTTTGACTTTTGAACGTGAAACGAGTTCAGCTTATTCTAAATCAAACAACACCAAAAAATGATGCAGATTTTTTTTTTTTTTTACTAATATGTAGTTTATTTTAAAAAAAATTACAGGTATTATTATTAATATTATTATTATTTACACCGTAAAAACAAATACATAACTCATTTACAACTTGACTTATTTTCCTCGCAAATTAACTTGTGAGTGTCAGCCAGCTTCAAAGAGGAAGATGCAGGCAGCAGAGCACAGTCGGGTGGGTGGACAAGGTCCGCCTCTTTTTATCTTCACCAATCAGAGAAGTGGTTTTGAAACCGGTAGAGCAGCTGCGCATGCGTCACTCCGCTCCATGACAAGTGCGCCCATGAGTGCACCCCGGCGCACGGAAGTTGAATGTATGGCTTTGGGTAGTGCGTGGGTCATGTAATATAGGGGTTATATATTAGTAAACACGCACATGTGGCTTAGGTAATCGGGGTAAAGAATAAATGCAACGCGTAAAATCAAGGTGAAAGTGCGGAGTGTGTCAGGCTCTGGGCTGATCGGTAAGACCCTGACGCTTTTCAAAATATAGGTAGATTTCAACGACAGTTCAACTTGACCTGTAAATAGCAACTTACTAACATAACAAATGAGTGAATGGACGTAGGTCTTTCTGTTTATACGTTCCTGTTATGGCCCATCAAGGGCTACACTTGATTAGAGATATATTTTAAATGAATTCTGGATCAGTGTGTCACTGTGTGAAAGGTTAAATGTCTCCAATTACCTAAGGACGTAGGCCTAACTTATTGAACAACATACTGATTATTTGTTATATCACTAAACTAAGCTATTTCATTTTATTTTAAAGATTCTCTTCAACACTCCCTGGCATTCTTCTCCACTATGTCGCTGCTGACCCATGTGCTCGCCTGCCTCTTTGGTATGGGCTCTTGGGTGGCCATCAATGGGATGTGGGTGGAGCTTCCTCTAGTTGTCTCAGAGATCCCTGAGGGCTGGTACCTGCCGTCCTACCTGACTGTCCTCATCCAGATGGCGAACATTGGCCCTCTATTCATCACCCTCATGCACCGGTTCCGCCCTGGGACCATAGACGAACGACCCGTTGTCTACTTCATAGTTGTATTGGGCGTTATTGCTACATTCCTGCTGGCTTTCTTTTGGAAGCACACAGCTACTGTTGGTGGATCCTTACATAGTGTTCCTCTGTTGGGGCTAAGTTTTCTTCTTTCTGTTGTGGACTGCACCTCCTCTGTCACCTTTCTGCCCTTCATGATGCGCCTGCACCCACAGTACCTCACCACATACTTTGTAGGTGAAGGGCTCAGTGGTCTTGTGCCTGCTTTGGTGGCTCTGATCCAAGGTGTTGGTGTGGTTCACTGTGAGAATGTCACCCTTTCCTCCAACACAACAGCTATTAATTCAACAACTGTTGGGAGCGGAGAGCTGCAGGCCGTCTATCAACCGGCTAAATTCTCCACTCAGATTTTCTTCCTCTTCCTCAGTGCTATGATGGTTGTGTGTCTGGTAGCTTTTATTCTCCTGAACTGTCATCCCGCTATAGCTCGGGAAACAAAAACTAACTTATATTATGACACTGATCTTATTCAAGAAAAGAGAGAACAAGGGCTGTCACTGCATGCTCAATCTCCTGAACAGAAACCGATGATAAGCCTTCATGAGACAGCCAGGTGGGAACCCCGCAGCTCTTTTGGCAAAGGCAGCTATAGTAACATTGAGGTGGTGTTTATCTTTGTTGTACTTGCCTGGGTCAATGCTTTGACCAATGCAGTGCTGCCCTCAGTCCAGTCCTACTCCTGTCTGCCTTATGGGAATCAGGCTTACCATCTGGCCACCACAATGGCAGCTGTTGCTAATCCAGTGGCCTGCTTCATTGCCATGTTTGTACCACAAAGGTGAGAGTGAAGAGCTTCATTTAAATGTTTTCAATTGTTATTTTATTTATAACAAAACTTATTCTCAATATAATAATGTAAAACTGTTGTATTTTTCAGGTCTCTCATATTTATGGGTGTCTTGACTTTGTTTGGAACTGGGTTCGGTGCCTACATTATGGCAATGGCAAAAATGAGTCCTTGCCCTTTGCTGGTTCACAGTGACACTGGAACTGCTGTCATAGTAAGTCTTTTCTAAACAAGATATTCACCTGTCTGAGTCATATCTGCCATTAACATTATATAATGACCTCACACTCTCCTTTTGTAGGTGTTGGCATGGATCCTGTTAGTCTTGTCGTTATCATATGTAAAGGTCATCATAGGGGTGATCCTCCGAGATGAAGGGCACAGCGCCCTTGTGTGGTGCGGGGCAGTAGTGCAGCTGGGGTCTATGGTTGGAGCAATATCCATGTTTCCGGTGGTTAGTGTGTATGGACTTTTTCAATCAGGTGATGCGTGCAACACAAAGTGCCCACTGTAAAACTATACACATGCCATATTAAGTTAATGATTACCTTTGAACTTGAACAGAAAGAGCGTTACATGTATTGTTTACATTGTTGTTTATCTGTGGTGTCCTATGGACATTTTGTTACTAAAGATTGTTTATATTTCCGTTGACAAGTCAACAGTGATTTACTTGAACCATAAGCACTGAATTTCAAACAATCACTTTGAACAGTGTGTGTTTAGACGTTATATCTGAAGACACTTTAACCAAAGCTTGGCAAATTTGCCATGAATCAAAGACGAACTATATATTAGGGCTGGGTATTTCCAACAACTTCATGATACAGTACGTATCGGTGTACAAGTGTATCCCGCAGTGTCCATAATACAATACATTATTCCAAAGAAACTGAAGGTAATTTGTGTTCTAGGTGCACTGCACTAAGTACAAGTTTTTATTCTGTTGAATATGTTCAGCAAGTTCAACCTGCTATTGCAGTAGTAGTGTGTGTTGTGATACATCATCCATCTTCTTCCACTTATTCGTTGCCGGGTCGCGGGGATCACACTCCAGTCCCTTATGGCTCCTCCTTCAGGTGGTGGGTCCATGAGAGGACGGCCTCATGTCACTCCTTCATCACCTCTGGGCGACATAACTGACTTTTGATGGTCTCTCATCATATGGAGCTTGTGATACTGTTGTGATACATTCTGAATTAAACCATGGGGTCAAACAACCATATTAAATTAATTATTTTCTTTTATTATTTGTGCAATACAATAAAGGTGCCTTGATACGATGCATGCATTGTCAAGTACTTAACAATAATTATATTGTCGATACGATGTATTCTGCACAGCCCTACTATATACACATATGTGTATACATATTAGTTTGTTTTCACTGACATGGCCCTGGATCTTTTGTATAACTAACGATGGTGGAATACTATGATTAGTTACTGAGCTAACTAAAATTGAGATACATTTATTTAGACATTTTGGTTACTTGCTTTGCCAATAACATCACAAAACATATTCTGTTGACATAATATAATAAAGGTAACATTGAAATACAATTGTCTAGTTGCGTTCCTTTAATTTTTTCTCAGCAGTGTTCAAAGTACACAGTATGAAAACAATAAACATATCTATTGCAAGTGTTCAAACCGACCACTAGAGATCGCTCTTTGATTATTTTTGATGCACAGGTTGGAGCATTATGGGCTGGTGTGAGAGACGTTCGTTAAAGCATTAGGTAAATTCTAATGGTGTCTCATATTTCATTACTGTGTGTAAATGGATTTTCTACCTACATCATAAATATAGGTCTATTATTTATTTAAATACGCAAATATTAAATAGTTTTAGCATCATTTGCAAGGGCCTATTGCACAACTGAACGCTGAGAAATGAAGGTAGCTCAGAAGAGGTGCATTTCTCTGGAGGAGATACATTAGCCTGCATCATATCTGTCGCACATTAACTCCAAAGCATCCTGCCCATAAAGGTTTACTCCTCTGTCTTTGTCCACTGGGACGGATTGAAAAGTCATGGACTGATTCAAGACTGATTCAGATACCAGTGGCCCCTCACAACATCTGGGGTCATCATCTCCTGATGGCTCATCCTCACCTCCCCTTATCTCATCTCTGACCGTTTCCACATGTGGCTTTGCTGACTAACATTACTTTCTCATCTAATCAACCACAAACATATAATCTATAGAATCTTCATCTAAAAAGCAATTAACTGTCATGCACTGTGTATTCTTTCTCATCAGATTCAGCTTTAAGAATTGTTATGAATATGCTGTACCATAAGCAACATCTGAAGAGAGAATCTTCACACTCATAAATGATGATCCTGGTGGTCATATAGTCTGGAATAATTATTGAAATTATTATTGAATTGTACAAACATTGTTCAAGTGAGCACTTTTTTTTCTTTTGAATAATCCATTTTAGCCAGCTTCATTCATAGGCCAAACATGGGCAACTAGCCAAGGTTGGTTTATCAATAGAGCACAGTTTGTACACAAGGCAATTGAAAGTGTTTACAGCTACACACAATTACAAGAAAGCAACTAAAATCAACCCGTAAAACATAAATATAATCATTATTTTGTTAAATTGAAAGAGTGCAGATAAACCACTTGTATTGCTATGCACAGTGAATAGAAATAGAAAGCTTGGTTCTCTTATATCTGAAAAGCTTTTCCTGATTTTAGCATCTACTTCTTACCTCTTTGTCTTCTATATTTTGATATGTTCATTTCCTTTGTCTTCTTAAATGCAAGCACACGGCAGACTTTGTGGCCATAATTTCAATTTAAAACACATGAGGGGGGAAATCCTAACCTTGGCTGTTCTTTAATAGGCCGTTGTGGGACTGGAGTATGCAGAGAATGATTGAATTTTGTAAGAAGGCCAGGAACTATCATGTGTTATGCAATCGACCATTCCCCACTCACAACGCGACGTCTGGTAAAACCTGGAGCAGGAGGAAGAAGAAATGGGAGGTACAGGCTGGAAACCTCGACGTCTGGACCAAAAGACAGACAAATATTTTTGCTGCTAAATGACTCAAGACTTTATAAAAGTGGGACTCAGAGATGGAGATAAAAAAGGGTAGAGTAAGATATGAGCAGCCACATCAAACTGACAGGCGGCTTTTAATGGTGCTAAATGAGTCTTTTTACACTGTAATGCATGACATCCTATATTTCCTGAAACATATGGAGCCCATACAAAGCTGCCATATTGGTTTATTTATATGATTGTGTCATGTCTGTGTTAGTCTTTTGAGTTTCTCCACCTGCTCTGGGCAGCAGAGAACACTCTTTCAGAGTTAGACTTCATGTGCTTCTTTAAAACAACACTATGTAGCGTTTGGACATTAATCTGCAGTCATTAATAATGCATAAACAATTTATGTTAGGATCATTCACTCTCATATGGTGGTAAAGTACTTCTGCAGGCTCTATATCAGACTGACACTGACACCATGTAAACAGACTACCACTGAACTCACTTATACTGGTCTATTCAAATAATTACATGAAAATGTTAAAGATGTTTTTCCTTTTTTTTTGGAAATGCCAGCAATCT
The DNA here is from genome assembly GCA_900303255.1 of Lesueurigobius sanzi. Classification (NCBI taxonomy): domain Eukaryota; kingdom Metazoa; phylum Chordata; class Actinopteri; order Gobiiformes; family Gobiidae; genus Lesueurigobius; species Lesueurigobius sanzi. The sequence goes on along the minus strand of OMNZ01022610.1, from coordinate 27,075 downwards.
ATAGATCATTCTTCATGATTTTTGTAGCACCGCAGTCTATTCTATGCTATAGCTATGGACACATTGTATGGATGGAAAGGTGAGACTCTAAGCTCTCAGTGGGTGAAACCCGTTTATTTCTACATGCCTTGGTTCCTGAGAAATCCCAAGTTAAACAGAGGCTTGTTTTCATCAAAATCACTGTTTGTTTTTTTTTCTACAAATGGAGATCTCACTTTTATATCTTTTTTTTTGAAACATGCACCATTTGAGCCTGTCACGCTTCTGATACTTACATTTCGGGGTCAAAGGACTGGTGTAAGGTCACCTGAAGTGTATGATTGGGCAAATGCCCAGATCGTGACTTTTCACAAGTTTTTGATAGTCATTTATTTCAGTTCTGTTCATCACAGAGCTCCCAAAATCCCACATAAGGTGTGTTAGGGTGTCTAGTTTTGTAATTTACCAAAAGAATCAGATCAGTTAATCAGATCAGTGTATATATATATATTTTTTTTTTAGCATACCTGACAGTTTTGACTGCTCACTTCCTTAGAAGACCTTATTATTTTTTTTCATATTTATTCTAATTCTCACAAAAAAAAAAATCCATCTTAAAGGGCTTGATTTGTTCAGGTTAATATCTACTGATGGATTGGACCAATTACGTGGCAGTATTGCTGTGGGTGGGTGTGCTGACATTAAACATTGACAGAAAAAAGCATGAAAATAGTTGCTCTAGTGCTTTGTTTAGTTATGTTTTGAGACTTAGCTGTGATTGGCTAAAACGAAGAGCTCAAATTAATCTAAAATAATATTAAAGAAAGACCTGACCCATATTGACCTAAGCACATGTTGAAACTATCAAATCCCATCTTACACACCATCTTTGATGTGACGAAAAGAGAACTTGTGACTATATAGTTCAAACATGGACCATTTGGACTAATTACATCAAAATGTTTCAGAAAATGACCCAGTGACAGTGGATAATGAGTGGGGCTTGATTTGCCAGAGATACTGCCATCCCAACCATACATCTTCCCAAACTGTGTCTCATTAAGTCTTGCAAGAATCACAAATAGGTTATTGTAAGTATATTTTCCCTCAGTTTCTGATATATAGGCTATCGCTGCAATGATACAGTATGACCATCTAAAATGAAAGTGAACATCTGGGAAGAAGTAAACTTTCATTTTACAGCGTTATTATTATTATTTTATTTCACACACGCTGCGTTGGATTGAATTGCTTCATAGTGATCTACAACTTTCAGTACAGCAACATCCTTCCCGTTAGGTCCATTACATTCCTATGGACCCTTTTCTCCACGGCCAACTTTGAAACAAGACATAAAGTAATCAAAAGTTAAGAGCAAACACTCAAGGAGGCACTTAGCACAAAAGAAAAGCTTTTATGATAAAACATTCATATACAGGCAGGAGACAGGTAATCTTTGATGACGATAGAGTTGTCTTGTGGTCAGTTTCAGTGTAGTAGGGCTTGGGGAGTGTAGATGAAGGCCGCTAATGACCTCCCCACCCGCTCATCATACAGTGAACTGTCTATGCAAAACAACGCCAAACCTGAGTGTATTTCTTTAGTGGTGAGGAGCGGTGTGAAGTGTGCCTCAAAGAGCTGTTGGAGCCCGCAGTAAAACACACTTCCATGATAGGCCAATCACAGCTGAGGCCAGTAATGTGTGTCTATATTGATGATAAAAGATGGGCAGTCAATTCCATATTCACAAAATACAATACAATAATGGGGATAGATGTGGACCTGGACTTTTGAAAAACTTTTACGTAAAAGAAGCACAAGATAACAAAGAATCCAAGTTTCCATTTATGAAATGCATATCATCTATATAATTTATCTGAGTAAAATACCGCTGTTTCTATTACTACATTTAGGTCTGTCCCCCAGTGGTTACATTAACTGAAAATTCTCTGAAGGATCGAAAATCAAGCCATCGTCATCTTTTTTACAAACAAGTTTTTACACAAGTAGTTTCCAAATTCATGTTCCATCATTCTGCTCACGAATTTAATTTAGATTTGCATCAATTTATCCTGTAATCTGTGTTTTCTTACTGATCTAACTGATTTTTTTACAAACCTATCCTTCAAAATGACTGAGAAAAATAATCTTTAGCGAAACCACTGCTGTCCTGTCCCCATAATTTTAATTATAAGTACACGTACTATGACCAAGATGAAATTTAGAACTTGTTATTGGTATCTTTTAGTACTATTGATTTTACTTTTGTGTGGGTTCTCAGTCGTAAAGGAGTTGTCCATCGTAGGCAAAAAAAGCTAAAAAGGCTAAGGCTAAAAAGATTTAGAGGTTAACTCCTCCATGGTTTACTCTTAAGAGACCCACAGCATGCTCAAGTCATTATTAAGCTGATGACGATCTTAGATCAAAATGTCCTACACTTCAACTACAGAGTACAGATGAAGACTGAAGAATTTTTACGTACGATTTTACTTTTGTTTTTTTTTATATCAACTGAGTGTAGCTAAATGTTCAAGTAAAACTATGTTAGGGCTTGTGAGTCATTAAAAATGCAACATCAGAACTCCCCCATTAAACAGTGCACAGTCATATTCATAACCAAAACAGGAAAACATCCAAAAGGGTAATTTGTCCATGTCGGGAAGTGGTGTGCTCAGGTTGGACCTGGGGTCAGCGCCAGGTCACACGGGGTGCCCATTAGTGGCCTTATTTAGACTTATTTCTTTAAGGCAAGTGATTGGCCACAAAGACAGAGAATCATTACTTCTGCCCGCCCCCTCTCTGCCAGCAGTCAATAATGAGGGATCATTAAAATGAATAGATGGACATTCCCCTTTTCTCCGGATCCTTATTGCAAAATCAGTGTCAGGGGAAATGAAGATTGAGGTTGGAGAAGGCGTCTAAAAGCCTAACAGTGATTGTCGTGAACTCATCTTCAATGCCGGGCTCCTTTATCTACTGTAAGAGTGTGCACCTGCCTGAACTCTGCTCCGGCAAGAGCTTTTACTGAGGCCCATTAGGAGCCTCCCTAATGTGCGCTTCGGCGTACTTCAACATAAACATGGCGTACATGTACTAAAACATTTACAAACAAGACAAGGATCGCTGGACGGCTCAGCTTTCAATCAGAGAAAAGTGTCGAAAGAAAATCACAAACTGGTAAAGAACTTATAATGCAAATCTACAAATTAGTCAAAGATGTAACAGCTGTAATACTTCTTCCAATAAAGAAGGGGGTCCAAGCTTTTTCTTTTTTATTTGATTGAGGGCCACGTATTGAAACATAATAACATGGAGGGCCACTGCCTTGTGGTCACTGGTCAAAGCAGAGAAGCATAAGTTTGACCGGGTACCCATCTTCAGCCAAATCACCAAAAAGTGAGGGCTCAAAATCTCATGCCACATTTGTCCATAGTTTTGGACAAAATAACAAAAGCATGAACTGTGAAATATTTTTAAAAGAACAAAGAAAGAACATTTATATCCTTGATTTTAGTATAAACATAATATTTGAGACGGGGGGGAAACCTTCTGTTTATGCTTTATTAAAGGAAAGCTTTTGATGAAAACTGTAATAGTGATTACACTGAAAATGTCTGACGTAAATCCTCCTATAGTCAGGAAGTGTTTTTTTGCTAGTTTGGAATAGATTGAGGTAATATAAAAAGTAGTTATTTAGTAACTACATCACATCCATTTGTAACCTTTTGTTGCAAGCTGGGATTGAGATATCTAAATCTCACAAAAAAAACAAAAACATCTTAAAGGGCTCAATATGTCCAGGCTAATACCCACAGGTGGATTGGACCAATTGCGTGGCAGTATTGCTGTCATCAACATTGACAGAAAAAACATGAAAACATTTAGTTGCTCTAGTGTTTTGTTTAGCTACTGTATGTTTTGAGACTTGGCTGTGATTGGCTAAAACAAGGAGCTCAAATTCCATCTAAAATAATACTAAAGAAAGACCTGACCCATATTGACCTAAGCACATGTTGAAACCATAAAATCACATCTTACACGCCATCTTTGATGTGACAAAATGAGAACTTGTGACTATATAAACTGCCACTTCAAACTTCTTCTCACTTCACTGCATCACTTAAGCTCAAACATCTGCACTGATGCTAAATTGTTTAAATACAGCATTTCACGCAAACGAAACGAGCAAATTCAGACTGAATGATTGCAGATGGAGAATAAAAAGGCCGGCATACGTTTTTCCAGACCCCATCTGTTTGCTTTTGTGGCGAGACTCTTAAAATGTCTTTTAAAACAGTGATTTGTCTGAGGGCCTACTCCATTGTGACCATCCTGGCTCTTGGGGCAGGCTCTTCAGCCAGTCCCATGTGAAACTACTCCACAGCTTGAGCACCTGTAGAACTGTCAAACTGTCCCGCCCCTAAACAGATTCAAACAACACATGTAAACGCATGGTAAAGATGACACATATGGTAGTCATTGTTCTATTTTATCACCCAAAGGCTTCTGATAAGGCTGTTTATGTCCTCTCATCTCCCATGGGACAAGACAGAGCCAAGTGGGGCTCACTTATGGGATCCAACTATCAAAAGGTCTGCCTGTATGGTCAAGCAATTATCTCTTAAAGTCACCCCAATGGTTCTCTCAACATGCCCTTCATAACACACAGATATTGGGAATTTACTGCAGGCAGATGGACGTTAGGAGGCAGGAGCAAGAGCGTTTGGCCGAAAAGCTCACCTCATAAAGGGTGCAACGGGAATACAACAAGAAAAAATGTGGGACAGTAAAGTCACCATAAAAGGTGCATAATGAAACTTCTAAGTCATGCCCTTTGCAGGTGTGGAGTGCAGGTGGACACAGGGAGGACAAGGCACGTGCTGGATTCATCAGCAAAAGCAGTCTGAGGTGGGACCTTTCTACTCAAATTCAACTTATTCCAATTCATACAATGTTAATTGTATAATTAATATAGTGTCCTAACATAGTGTGTTATGACATGCATGCAATGGCTGGCTGGCGGGGGTGTGGTTCTTATAAGCTTCAACCTGTTCCTGTTGTGCTTTCCTATGAATAATGTAACTTAGTATTCTTTTGTTTGAATGATCTTCCATTATCTTTCAGGTGAAACACTAATGAAGGTAACCATTTGTACAATCCAAATAAGAATTTTATTCAGTCATTCATCCATCTTCTTCCGCTTATCCGTTGCCAGGTCTCGGGGGCAGCAGTCCAAGCTAGCTGCCAGGATCACAGCGCACCAGTCCCTTATGGCTCCTCCTGCAGGTGGTGGGTCCACAAGAGGACGGCCCCACAACGCTCCTTCACCTCTGGGTGAACATAGCTCCTAGGTCAGGGATCTCCAACCAGGAGCTTGGGAGCTACCAGTATCTCGCCAGCCCTTCCCACGTAGTTCGGCTTTCCACATACGCTTGATGAGTCAAATCTGAGATGCATTTTTTTTTGTTCTGAACAAAACATCTCCAAACATTTAGGTGAATATAGCAAACTATAAAGCAGAAACTACTGTCATTTTCTTTAATTGTGTTAAATTATCATCTTTGCAGGCCTAGTAGCCTAGGTACATGTGTTTCTTTGAGGTACATGTGTTTCTTTGAAGTATGAGTAGCTCGCTGCCATTTTTGGTGTGCAAAAGTAGCTCACAGGGTAAAAAAAGGTTGGAGACCCCTGTCCTATAGGTTCATTGTGCTCAAACCCCTCCACCATGATATGTTGGGGGTTCGAGGAGGGGAGAATTTTATTTATGTATAATATCAACAATGTATATTGCCACGCATTGTAGCTGTATTAAAAAATACATGAATCTAAATCTGAAATCATGATGAAACCAACTCAGTAAAAGTGGCCACACACTACAGGATTTTAAACCTTTTGAGGACACACATACACACACATGAGGAGTCCCACAACAGATCATGGCATGAGAGAAAGTTTTATTCAGGTCCCCAGACTAAAAATCTGTCTAAAACCTGTAGTGTGTGCTCGGGCTAACAGTCATTTTAACAGACTCTGGAAGTGTGTTCATACTTTTGCAGTAGTTATACAATGAAACAATGGGGTAGAACCACTGAAAATGGCTCAGTGGCCCCTGGGTCTCACCCTCCAGTGAAGAACCACTGTTTTATTATCCTCAAGGGATCAATAGCAGAAAACAAATTTTCCTACAAGTGCAATAAAGTTAGCCTTAACCATATGTTATTTATGATCCAAAATCTAATTGCATCACAAATCTATAATATAAACAACTATTTTTTCCACAATTCTTAATAGATTACAGGCCAGTGTGTCTTTCATCGATTAACTAAACCATTCCAATGGCACGGTGTATTGGAAAGCATGGCCTGCAGTCATGCCTTCACTGTGTCAAAGGGTACGGCCCATTCAAAGGAGAGCTCAGGTAAGTGCCAGGAAAAAGGGGCGTGTCTGCATCTGTAAATATAGTGGGTCTATTTTGAGCCGAGAAGGGAGCATCGCCTAGGCCTGCCTTCTGTCACTACGGCGATGGGCGGTTCTCAACTTAGCCCGAATGGAAAAAGTCAGCATGCTGGACTGGCAGGTGGTACACAGGAGCGTGGCACGGCTCCCAGGGCGAAGGGCTGTATCAGACATAACTACCCACCGCTAACAGTAATCATCGGAAAACACAGGCCTCTGCTTGTACTGACACACCAAATGCATGCAGCGGAAATTCGTTTACTTGTAAGTCAGAACTATAATTTTGCACTTTTTCCACCTTGCTGAGAATATAATAAATCCTAGCTGACATACGTACAACAAAACATTAGGTAAGGTTGAATATATACTTACTCCTTTTGTGCTATTCGTCTTCTTTTTTATACAAGTCCTTTGGGGCAAAAGTATCTCTGATATATAAAAAGCAAAATGATTTTTAGTAATTTGATAACTTTGGCGATCCAATTGTGCAAAGAATGGCAGAGTGAGTTAGGCATTTGAACCCATGGTGCTTCCGTCACAAGACACAGGTGTGGCATTCAGCATGAAATCCCCACAAGTTACTCTCTGACTGTCTTTTGGCAACCGCAAAGTCATGAGATTAAGCTACATTAATAGCTATTATGTGCAAAAACAATATTATATTCAGTGCAATAACCTCTGCAGTGTGGCCACAATTCCCCTAAAAAGGTAATCTGATTACTGATTTGTGATTACTCCTTTTAAAAGTAAGTTAAGCTGGACACACACTACAGGATTTTTAGCCAGATTTTTAATCTCAGGAGGCGTGGCTCAATAAAAACTTTGTCTCACGGCATGATCTGTGGTGGGACTCCTCCTGTGTGAGTATGTGTGTCCTCATGTCTGTCCTTAAGTGTGTGTGGTCTGTGCACAGATTTTTAGTCTCAAAAGATTTAAAATCCTGTAGTGTGTGGGCAGCTTAAGTTACTTTACTGATTACTAAGTTAGATTAAGTTACTTTATTAGTTACATACAGCAGCTGCCGACAACACCTCCTCAACCAACAAATCACAACCAATTTTGCCAATACTCTTTTCTCAGTATTGGCATTTTAACACTAACATTAACAGTTGTGTGGAGAGTCCTCAGCTGAAAACATGATTTTCACATACATTATCTCACGTCACAAGACCAGGAAGAACGCAAATATATATTTTTACTGAGGAAAATTGCAAAAATTGTAACTCACAGTGACTTGGACAAGTAACTTTAGTATACTGTAAATATTGGTTTGAAAAAAGCAATGGCTAACATTACTCCTTACTGAACAAAGTGGTCATATTAGAGTAACTAAGTAACTCGTTACTGGTATCACATCACTGATCCTCTGTGATAACAACCACCTCCACTGTGAACATCTACAATATGTTGTTTTTTCTGCACTGATCATTTTAATACCTAGTTTTTAAAAATAATTTTGACTATTTTTTGCTTTTGTTTCAGCATTTTTACTATTATTTATTCCATTATATTATCATTGCATTCCATTATATCTTTTATCTTGTATTTTTTATTTATTTATGTATGTGTGATTATTTGTGTGACTCGAATTTCTCCGGGGGATTAATAAAGTTTATTTTATCTAATCTTGCTTGCAATTTTGATGCCGTTCTTCTTGTTTTCACTTTTCCTAACTAACTGCACCCCTCTGTATGTTCTTCAGAGCTGTTGTAACAAATACCTTTCTCCATTGTGAGATTAACAAAAGTATTGTTTCATCTTATCATTGTACTAGACCAGGGGAAAATCATTTTTCATCGAGGGCCACATACTGAAGTGTATAATATACACTATAATATACATTATGCCATAGAGGGCCACAGATCGGTGGCCAGTTCAGTCAAACATTCAAATGGGTTCATTTTGGAGAGGTTTAACACCTGTATTTAGTCTGGAGCCTTAAGGCAAAATCTGTCTCACAATAAAATGTTAGTTTTTGAGGTTTTATTTGTATAGGCACTTTGGACACCCCTGTACTAGACAGTATACATCAGATACAAGTAGTACGAAGTGTGCAAACTAAAAACAAACAAACATCCTTGACATGTATTTATTTTTAATGTAGAGAACACATTATATGCACTTTAAACACATTTAATTTTTATAAATATTTATATTAAAGAGAAATATGTTTGACCTTGTGCCCACACAGAAAAGCATCATTTGTGACAAGCTTGTAGACGAGCGAGTAAGGCACAAAAATAGAAAACATACATGCTAATGTACCACATGTCCAAAGTGTTTCGGCGAGTGACTGTCATGGCGGCAAATGATCTCCAGCATGCGACAGATAACTTGAAGAAGTCTGGGTCTGTTCGGTATTGACGATAAAGTGCATTCTGTTGCTTTTCTATGGAGAGGAAACATGGAGCGAAATGAAACTTAGCAAAACGTGGGCAATAACTTCACCAAAAAATAAAATCATTTGGTTTGTTCAGATCAATTATTGCCACCCGTTTCTAACAGTCTGGCCACAGTCAGAGGGAGCTGTACTGTATTTACATGCAGTGCAAACGGGACGGATACAATACTGCGCAAAAGTCTTATGCTTCAGGAAGTCTGCATTCATTTGAGAATACATATTTTTGTGTAAATTATTTACCATGAATTTATGACTCAACAAAAAGAGCATGTAGCCCTGTTGAATCTGAGGGTCTGTGACTCAAATCATTGCAATAAGCAGGGGTTTTCAACTGGTTCTGCCCCAGGGACCACCATTCAGACTGAGCCGTACTCTGCGGCCCATTGTGTGCAATATAGGCCTATTTTTTTTTTTTGCATAAAAGAGGGCTACTTTATTTTACAATGCTTTGTGCTCTCAAATGTTTAAAATAACAAAAATAGAATAGTTCATTTGCTAAATAAGGGAGCCATTGACCAAAATCCACGTTTGCTTGTAACTTTTTTTTAAAGACCAGATCTATTTTAGTGACTCAAAAATGATGCTACTTGTTATTGAACAAATTGATCAATAATATTGTGACTGGTGTTATCTGTAGACTACGATAGCGAAAATTGAAATCAAGTTTGCAATAAATTCAAAACGGAGATATCTGTTTTTGCAAATTAACTCATCAATTATTAAAAGAGATAGTATCAACTTCATATCCATTTATATTCAATATGTGGCGGCCCTAGTGTATTTTTAGTAGTTAAACTGGATAGCACGTCACGGGCCACCAGCAGTACTGCCACGGACCACCAGGAGGCCACGGACCACTGGTTGAAAACCCCTGCAATAAGGACCAGAGTTGTAAAGACTTAAAACCACTATAAGACTTTTTCACAATATAAGTACGGCATATAAAGAATGTGTAACCCTGCTGTGTTAAAATCCAGCAAGTAAGATATAATTATTAACCAAATGTCCAAAGTAAGCCACTATCAGTCTGTGCTGTGTGTGAATTTTGATTGTCTTTGCATGATTCTGGCATATTCTAAGCGGAGACTTGGAAGACGGGGCAAGAGCCATTTCGATGGAGGCACTAAGGTGAAAGCGTCACATACAAAACAATCGAGTAGCCACAAAAAATAGACAATAAATGACGTGATATGGTCTAAAGACATACATACATGTTTGTACAAAATAATATACATGGATGATATAATAAAGAAGTAAATAAAATACAATGCTAGTCTATTCACATAGCCCCATACACCACCACGCCCCCCCGGCTTCTGCTTCCCACCAAAAACCATTCAGAATTGTACAAAAAATGTAGACAGTGAAATTTGGGCACATAAATACATACAGTATGAGTGCTGTTGTGGTCAATGTTTCCGCAATAAGGCACCAGTTTGCACAAATAATGATGAATCGCTGTCCATGCATTATCATACATAGTAAATCAGTCCTATTTAAAGTTTGGTCCACAATCCATTTTTCTGCTCTACTATTTGTATATACTTTGCCCCCCTGTCATCCCCTTTCCTTCCAACATTCATGGTGTGTTGTGAATCTGATTGTCTCTGTGCAGTTCGGAAGAGAGAGATCCTGGTCCAGTATCCAAATTCTTCATAGTCTGGATCTCATTGTCTGTGCGGTTATCTTGTTGTCGGAGCTGTGAGCGGCAGACGGGTCCAGGATGTCTACGCATGAGTGTGTACGGAAATGCTGGACAGGTCGTTTCTGATGATTTCATTAACTGTGGGGGGAAAAAAAAAAGCACACACACAAAGGGATCATTAGTCAGGGTTATACGGAATGATATGTACGTCAGAGTGTTAATATAAAAAGATCTGACGCCAAGGTGCTCCCGAGGTTCAGAAGTGGAAAGAGGCAAATCTGCAAAGAGGAATGGCAGCGTGCTCCCTGGGTCTCCGAGTGAAGTAAAGGAGCAGACTCACAACGCGGGGGCTCATCAAGCTGTAGGCCGGGCAGCATTTGAAAAAGAGGAAACTGAGGCGCTTTGGATGCAAGTGGATTTATTAAAAACACACCAACGCGCTTCAAGTGAGACTCACCCTGATGAAGACTCCTTAGAGTTGAAACGCGTTGGTGTGTTTTTATTAAATCCACTTGCATCCAGAGTGCCTTCCTTTTTTTCAAATTCTGCCGGCGTACAGCTTGATGAGGAACCGCGTTGTGAGTCTGCTGTTTTTAATAAATCCACTTGCATCCAGAGTGCCTCAGCTTCCTCTTTCTCAAAGTAAAATCTGCGCTCATGTGATAGTAATATTCCAGCATAGTTTTACTGAGAAGCGTGAAAAGTCTTCTTAATTTTTAATTTCTTCAATTTTCAGGTTTTGGGCCAGTTTCTTAACATATAAACTTTCACCTGGAAACAAATAAATGATCTAATCATCAATAATGAGTGGGACTTTTTTTTTAATATATGAGAAATTGTAACTTCAATGAACATTTTCTCGAAATGCATTTTTCTCACATTGCCGCGACAACATCTCCACTTTCGTAGCACCTACAGACTCCAAACTTTACAGACTTGGACTTAACAATATTGTGAAGGTTTGTTCTGAGGGTTTTTTCAATACTTCCTTTCTAGCCTGACTTTGTCTTTTGAACACCAACGATCGATGCAAAAATCATGGCCATTCCGCCTTTGCTGAGCCTGATCCCGGCAGACCTCGGGAGAGAAGCAGGGCAGGGCCTGGTCAGTACTTCGATGGGAGAACAAATCTTTGTGACTAATATATCAACAAAATAAAACCAGAAATTTTAACCTGGCTTCATTTATTGTTTACATGTTGTCGCTTAAAATAGAGGCAATTTTGGCCATCATTATGCATAAAATGCAAAATATTTATATGGAAACATAAAATAATAGAAAACATCCAATACATTTATTCCTCATATTTATGTGAGTAATATACAGCAAGTGTTTCAAATGGATATTGCTCAATTTATTTATTTTTCCTATTCACCTGCACTGTCTTGCCAAAAAAGTAGGAAAAACTGTTTTGCAGCCCTACCCATGCTCCCACCTAATATTTTAGATTTTGCGAGTTACTTTTTGAGAACTTCTATAAAGTAACATTGCTAAATTACCAAAGAAGAATGTTTGTCAGAAATTCAAACCATCTTTGCATGAAATAAAAATAATAATGAAAAATCAATGTGTAAAAACAAATATAACCATGTCCTCCGAGTACCTAGTTGCTTTTGCTGACATTACCATTGCCTTTGCGTGCTACACCAGTTGTTTGCAGATTCTTGCCAACTCGAAAAACAGATAACACCGTCAACAATATCAGTGCATTCTTTGAACGTTGTATCAGCCCCCCCACATGTTTCTCAGTCTAAGTCACGGCCCGCTCTTTCCTGCGCTTGTTCCTGAACCCGCGCCTTTCCCATAGACCACCAGACACGCATCGGCCCGCAGCTTATCGCCTCTGTGTGCTTTGGCAAATCCCGGGGAAGTGACAGTGAAGATGGCGAGGTCTTTGCCTGTGATCCAACAACACAAACAAGCACCCCGCGGTTTTGCGATTCGAGGCTCGACGCGATAACGTTCACTGATGTAGACGGAGCGAGAGAGAGAGAGAGAGAGAGAGAGAGAGTGAGGGCTAGAGACAGGAAGTCCGCCCACTGAACGGGGTCTGCAGCCTGCTATCAATATGCAGCATGGGCCAGAGGAGAGCACAGGAGGGTTGTGTTTAGGCAGATCAAAATACAACATTGTAACTTTTTTATATGAAAAAAAAACAGTGGCCTCTATGATGCTCCAGGATCAATTGTTTTAGGGTTTCTGGTTCTTGGAGCATCATAGTGGAAGCCATTGGTCCACTAAAAGGTGAAATACGCACAAATATCAAGGTTTTTTGTTTTGTTTTCACTTAAAAAGCTACATAACAAGCAGACAGAATCTCTTTTGCATATCAACATTAAAAAATTGTAATTTGTGTACTTAAAAATGACTTCTTTTGTCATTTCGGCAGCCTCTACAATAATAACTGACTCTACACACACAGCTGGTCGGGACTCACCTCCCAAACAGGAGGAACTCCCATTGGAAAAACCTGACCTGTGCCAACACTGCTGGCTGTTTTCAACTCCATTTGGCTCCGGGCTGAGCAGGCATTTACACGCCGAGGTTATTTTTAGCCGCACCCCACCGCGACATTAAGGAAGTAAAGGGGACATGTAAGAGTTAAGTGATCAAACTGTGGCGGCGGGTCTGGGGAAGCCGTGTGAAAATGCATCACGGTGCACAAGTCTGAGAGGGGCTGATTTAGATCAAGGCCAAGAAAGCCAACAAAAACGTCCGGTAGAGATCAAAACACAGAGCATCCCAGTATAAGGTAAAACACCAGTACACTGATCTTGCAATGATCTAATGATAATTGCATTATGGTCCCAGTTCAAGACACAAACTGAAATGATAACATTGAATGTTGATGCTCTTTGAGCTAAAACCCCAAACCAAGACTAAAGATTTCAGTCTTCCGGTCAATGAGAACACAAAAACCTTGACTTCACTCATGGTTAGTGGTTTTTTTTAAGCCATTTATCGTCATAAAACCTGTTTTTTTTTTTTACTCTTTTCAACTACATATTGTCCATCTTGAAACAAACACATTTTTTTCAAAGAGTCCAATTTTGTCAGAGAGTCCTATATTTCAGGTGAAGTGAGTTTTTCTTTGCTCCTGAACAACTTTCCTGGCAGCCGTACAGGTCATGTAAACGTTAGATCAGGAACATTTGAGTAGTTTCTATTTCATTATGATTTCACAAAAGTAAAGCATTTTGACAATAAATGGCTTCGCACAATCACTAACCATGAGTGGAAAAAAGGATTTCATAGTCTATGAAAAATGGCCAAAAGATTAACAGGTATGCAAACTTTTGATCTACTTGTATATTTTTTTTTCCATGTAATTTGTTCCAATATAGACAATATTATACTTAAAACAACCAATAGATGACAAAAGTTGATAAAAGTGAAAAAAAAAAAACCTCCATCTGTGCTACTGCAGTGCTTTTCAAAAATCTTTGAAAACTTGGGAAAACCCTAAAGTTCCAAAACATTCACAAAAGTACCCTTTATTTCATTGTCATGACTGTAAGAAAATGCCATTTCCTCCACCCACAGATTAACGGAGTTGTACTTTAATCAGCTAAAACTTTTTCCATCGCAAAGATAGAGGGAAGGTACGAAACTAGTGCCTCTCCGTGTTTTACTTGAGGACGCACTTGGTCGACGAGTGAATCTCAATCTGAAACAGGATGCGGCGAACGGTTCAACCACAAAAAAACACCAACACACTATTTATAGACGTTAATACGACAATGTGTGTCACTGTTTGGCAGCAACCTGAACTTGTGCGAAAACAAGACCTTCAAACAGGATGCAAAGTGTGCCCAGTATCAATATTATGTTTAAAGCTAAACCAAATCTATAGGCACAAGATATCGTTATTTGCAGTGTTGTGTTATCAAAGAATCTGGTGCCAAGTCGATATGAAAATGAGGCAGATGATTTATGATTTGGGCTTTTATGGTGGCCTGTCACCAAGTGCAGATATATTTGCATAAACCAAAGTAGTAGCTTTACCAACAACTTTATTTATAAATATAGATTCCCACATTTGGATTTGTTCTTTAATTTCAAATGATCTCCAGAGACACACACACCGGCCAACTCCCATGACAAAGCACCACACAATGCAGCATTCCTATAAAGGCATATTTCAACACTTGTTTGTCCTGGCATCCTTCTCACTGCAGGTTGGAAACTGTTCTCTTTCAGTTTGCCCATGCAAGTTAATAATGGAAAGCTGCAACAGGGAGGATCCCCCGCTCATGAATAAACAAAAACAGTGGAAAACTAAACTCCCAATATCCCCCCGGTGAGAAAAAAAATACCTTGCTTAAACACGTGTCTACCTTTATTAGCCGCAACGCCAACGCGATGTGTATAGCACTGTGCAAACCTGTCAGGGCCTATTCTTAGGGCTGGGCAGCTGGAAGGCCTATTTCAGGCTGCCACTAAAATACCAGATACAGCTGTAATGCTTTTTTTGTTCAATAGAGTGTTGTTTCCAGAGTTGGTGCTCCTAGATCCCCATGGTGTTGAGGTGTAACAGGGTAAATGGATGCTAATACTTTACAAATCTGTGTTTATCTGTCGTCGTGGAAATGAAAGCCATGGGCCTTGGTGCAGCAGAAGATATTTATAGGATTTCGTGTACAAACAGTCCCAGCCTGGATAGAGACTGCTGTACCAGGACAGACATAAGGAATAAAACCTATAAAAGATCAATGCAGAGAAATTAAAGTGAGAGTTTGCAAAATGAGGACAGCGAGACAGACATTTTGAAAGTGAACGACCTCCCCCTCTCCTCCCCTCCTGATTGGACTGGAAATCCCCTCCTTGGTCCCAGTGCACAAGAAGGCTTGTCTCATTGGTCCAAATGAATCCTCCTGATTTGTTGCTGAGATCAGGAAAGAGAGGGACTTTTTATTTACACCAACATTCAGTCAATCATACCCATTCTATTAAATTTGTAATAGATTTCAGCTTACAGACTATTGCTTTTTAGCTTTATAGAAATGAACAATGGGACTAATACAAGTACATGATCTGAAAATGCTGGTTCTAACCTTTGGAAAGACATTATCACCGAAATAATGTCAAAATAATATAATTCTCAGGCAGCACAGTAGATCCCTCTCAGTGCTACTTGGCTGCTATAACGTCAGCTGGTCTGGAAGCGCGGGGGTTCTGTGTAAACCCGAGCGCCACATGGGAGCCAGTTAGGATTGTTAGCGGCATCCTCAGCGCCGAGGGTTCGATACGAGTCGGGCTTCCTCTGTGGACAGTGAAAGCCCTGTGGTCCGCAGTCTGGAGGCCCGCTGCCGTAACCCAATCTCCATCAGCCCTGACCGGCAGTGACCCGCAGCGCTGACATCACCCCGCGGCTCAGCTCCACTCAGCTGACTATCCAAAACACGGCCCCTGACCCCGAGTGTGTTACCGAGGCTTCCTGCTCTCTTGATGCCGAGGCAGGAGAGGGGCGGCGTCTTGAACTTCTCTCACTTTCACTGCGAGAATGAACTGCCGCCGTGTGAGGGTCAGGAACCACTTCAGAGGAGGCTTCCGCTGATGCCTTAGAGCAGCTTAGTATGCTTGTATGGCCGCTGTTTTATTTCCGTCTATTGTGGTGCAAGGAGCAATGGAGGCCGGCCTGAGTCATTGAAGTCTTTACAGGATGAGGCGATAGATAAACTGACCAAACTGCCTAATTTTACAAAACGTTGATTGATTTACCACCTCACAATAGTAAAGGTTTACGATGAATTTAGCAATACTGTTTATATTTTCTTAGGCTTTAGTCGTATGGCTGGTTAAAACAGGAAGGTCATAGCCAAGAAAACTCCCAAAATGTTTGGAAAGTCTTCTTGGGGCAATAGAAAATTGTAAAACAAACAAAAAAACCTATACCTTACTATACTGCACATGTTTCCAGAACAGGGTGCTGCAAGAAATCATTAGGGGATTTGCCGTGGAAATTTCACCTGATCAGCGTGTTGTGGTCAGGTAGAACAATTACACGCTGTACCACTAGAGCAGGGATCTCCATGCAGTAGCTCACCATCCCTTTCCACGTAGCCCGCCAAAGGCTTTCTACATTTCTACATACGCTTTATGAG
Organism: Lesueurigobius sanzi; assembly: GCA_900303255.1. Classification (NCBI taxonomy): domain Eukaryota; kingdom Metazoa; phylum Chordata; class Actinopteri; order Gobiiformes; family Gobiidae; genus Lesueurigobius; species Lesueurigobius sanzi. The sequence continues at coordinate 10,490 of OMNZ01022610.1, read as the reverse complement.
TCAAATTTTAGATTTTTGTTGTTCTGATAATAACATCTCCAAACATTTAGGTGAATATAGTAAAGTATAAAGCAGAAACGATTTTCTTGTATTGTATTAAATGATCATCTTGGCAGTCCTAGAGGTAAAAAAGGTTGGGGACCCCTGCTATAGAGGGTAGTTTCGCGCAAAAAACCCCAAAGAAGCCCACAGTCATGCTGCTACTGAGACGACTTGCGGGTTATTGATGTGATGTGTGATTATTGTGATATGAAATGTGATCCCCTCTGTAAAGTCTTGAGCAGAAGTTGTCATATTATTTCCGTTGACTTTCCACTGATTGCCTTGACTGTGTTAGGAACCAAAGGAGTTCCCCATTCTGGCAAACAAAGCTGCAATAAAGACAGAGAGAGAGAGAGAGAGAGAGAGAGAGAGAGAGAGAGAGACAGAGACTCTGCTGTTGAGGAAAATCTGTGTATCTCTATTCCATTTCAGAATGTCAGCGTTGTGTTAGACTAATCAGGCACAGATTTCACACTACATAAATACATTTTGACGATATATTCATTCAATTTCAATACGTTAAAGTGATTTTTATTTCGCAAAAAGGGCGCCTTAGCTCAAAAAGGTTGGCTGGCGTTGTGAACAACATGTAAGGGAGCAAGTTAGAGCCCCTTTCATGCAGCCAATTGTCTAGTGCTACACCTCGTATGAACCCCTGTGAAATTGATTTACTCATAGAGGCCAAACTAAAGCTCAAACTTGCTGCACGGAGACAATTGAATTTCCTGCTACATATTACTTTTGTTTCCCCGGCAACATCAAATCTCCTCTCGGGCCTCGGCAGCAACACTTAATGGACAATTTGCTGCCACCCACGCGCGACTTGAAAGCTCAGACCACGTCCCTGCGTCTACAGTCTTATAAGTAGCAGGAAAAAAAACAAACAAAAAAAAAAACGGGGAGAGGGGTCAAGGGTCGGAGCGCGTACAATAAATTGACGACGTGAGGAGGTTATTCCCATAGATAAACTCAAAGGGGAGAGAGGCAGGGTGTTCCACTAATACCTCATCATGATGAATTGCTTCATGAATTCATCCGAGTCGCGCAGGTAGACGGCTCCTAATCCATCCCGGGGTCCCTTTGGGCCTAATGATGTGCTGATACGTACGGACAGCATATTTCATCGAGTACACGCTGGTGTGAGAAGCGCCGGGACGTCCCATGTGGAAGCACTCACCACTCTGATAGGGAGCGAGAGAGAGAGACGCTGAACTGAGGACTTTGAAGCTGAGATTTTAGCGGAATAACGGGTGGCCATTTCAAGGAGGTGAGCTATGATGTGTCCAATTGGATTACGAGTAAAGCTGGATGACATGGAAACAAATGCTTTTTTTCCCCTTCTGTACCTGTGGTGCATAAATTAGTATTTATGCACCACAGTTCTGTCTTCAGCTGAAATACAGGACTCTCTGAAAAAATGTTTGTTTCAAGATGCACAATATGTAAACTTTTGATCAGGGACTAGTTTCTCTAGTTGAAAACGTAAACAAACAGGTAAGCATAAAGGTTTTTTGTGTTATCATACCCAACTGTATATTTTTTACTAAATATTTGGGCATTGACACATTTGTAGGCACCACGCTGGAACCTTTTAACGCAACAAACCCCGACTATTAGTAATACTTTTATGGAAAGTGATTTGGACCGACGAAGAGGCTAATTAGACTCGTCTCCAAGTCGTAACGGGACACAACAACGTTATCGTAAACAACATAATAACTTGACTAAGGGTCGGGGCGCGGACGGACGCCAATCAAGCGGTGTTTACTATCAGTCTTTGGGAGACACAGAGAGAGAAAAAAAAAACCAAAAGGTGTGTAAACAAGAAGTAGCGTGACGTCACAGAAGAGATTCCGATCAATAAGTCTGCTGCTGTTTTTAGAGGACGCTCCTGGCGGTTGGACCAGAGCTGTGAGACTGTGGAGAGCGACACAACTGACTCAACTACAAACTTGTGTGTAAAAGGCAGCTTTGTCAAACATAAAGAGTGAATCACAAGAAGTCACCACTACAAAAGCTCTTCCTGGTGTAAAGTCATGGGCATATATGCTCTATTTACATCAGATGCCCATCCAGACACAACCGTCACCATTTATTCCGACTTGGAACTGCCACAAAGACAACACTGGACTTTTGGACTGATATTTTACCACTGATGCCAATAGCGTTACCTCGGCTCCTTCTAACACACTTATACAAACATTTGCAACTATAAAACTACCGTGAACGCCTTTAAACGGCCACGGCTAAAGCAACAACGCTGCTACATCCAAAATTAGCCGAGCAAATCTACAACAACAGTCCTTATCTGTGCCCCGCTGTGCCCACGCCTGGTCTGTGACATAAGCCTCTGTTTGATCTGGTGCCTCTGCCCAGTTCACCTCTGCGTCTGTTCTGTGTGTGTCTTTGGGAGGATGCCCTGAGCTCCATCCTCCCCGTGCCGCCTCATTTCCTCCGGGGCCCATGGGGGCGCCGGTGTGCTGCCTAAGGTCACTCCCCAGGGGCCCATGTGAGGATGAGAGGGAGCTGTTTACTGCTGGCTGCTGCACTCATATGCCCTCATCGCTGGAGTTTCTCAAAAATGGTTTGGTTGCTAATAAGAACAACTGACAGAAGGAAACCTGTGTTGTAGCCATGAGGTTTGCTGGTATGTTGTGTACTTTTTAAAAAACAAAACAAAAAGACAATTCAAATAATATATAGACATCTGTAGTTATATTTCTTTATGGGGAGACTCTTTACCAATACATGTGTGGTCCAAAGCACCTTTGAATTGGTATACAATACTTTTTTTGCCAGCTGTAAACTATATATCATAGAACTTAGGCCTGCCAAGAATATTTTGAGAAACATTCTTACACATACGCTGGAAAAAATGGTTGTGTAAAATCAGAAAATTACTTCAAAGTGCTTGAATTGAAAGGATTTACACCAATTTTCAGTAGACTTAGACAATTCTTAATTAACATATATTGCTATTGGCAAGCATTTTATTCTACATTTTTTGTCTCAATCTTAAGTTTTGCTTTTCTTATTTTAAGTGACACTGTCCAGACCCTCAAAATCAACATAAGCCATCTTACTTCAAGAACTTAAAGTAACGTAATTTATCTTATTTAGGTATTCACTCATTTTTGGTTTCTAGTGTAGAACATTTACAGAGTGAATTGAACATGCCTTGATTCTTGTAATAAAAAAAGAAAATCCACCCAAAACCCCCAGTTAGATCATGTATGATTCACAACACTGACATGAAAATAGTGGTTTACTTTGGGCCACGACTGGGAGGGTTGGCCCCTGGTCCTTTGACGTGGAAGAAACCCCCCCATACATTACAACCTGCCTACGTCTACTATACCTGTATACTACACTATTTTACTTGTTTTAAGTCTTTTAAGTCTTTCACCTGACTGAGATTTTAACATTTTTTGCCAACACTCTCGAAAGCCAAACATGCATGGAACTTAAAAATGTGCAGAAGTTCTGTGTTAGTTATAACTTTCCTAATTTAGTACATTTTTTGGCCTTGGTTTGGTTCTGATTTAGTGTTTTTGGAGTCTTCTTTTGACACAATTTGCCGAAAAAGATATTACATGTGTCTGAATTGAATGGAACGCTTAATCTAAGTATCGCAATAATATTGTTATCGTGATATTGCAGGTTTTTGCAGCCCTACATGATGATAACACTGAGCTATGGAAGTTTTTTTTGTTTAAAAACAATGTGAAAGTGAATATAGTGAATGTATTCAGATGCATGAGGCAAAAGTTTGTAAAAATGGGAGACAACTGTGGCTTTCAGTAATGAATAAAAACAAAAGTCAAAACAATAACAGGATTAAGTAAAATTAGGACAAACCTTAGTCTTAGTTCGTCGACATAATTCAAACTTTTTTCTTTTCTCTTATTTGTTAATTTTCTTCTTCTAAAATACACCACAACAATGCCACACAATCAGAAGTGTTTATCTCACACAGCAAAGAAAAGCAAAATGTGGTTGAATGTTGGCAAACCTGCCCGATATCAAAACGTCACTGAAAAATGCCTCACAAATCACGTTGTTTATGGAGCAAAAAGAAAACATTTGAACCTAAAAATTTAACTTGAAGCGAGTGGTTAAACGCAATGTGGTTGATATTACTATTAAAAAACACACAGAGCTGCTTCATCCAAAGGTTGGGTCTTGAAACGTAAAAAGATGGACATACTGAACTGATCACGAGTCGATAAAGTCGGCGTGCACCTGTAGGATTTACGGACGCATTTGTATTGCGCTACTTTAAATCACCTTTGTCTGTCTGCCTTGTTTTTCTTTCTGCGGTTGCTCTGACAGTGTCCAAAAAGGCTTAGCTCAGTGTTAGCTTTATAGTTTGCTATCCATCACTGATAGACGGCCCGGGGAGGCTACTTCCTGTTTTTTAGTGTGGGTGAGTCTGCACGAGTGGCCTTTGTGTAACCTGTTTTGCATCGCCTTATAACTTATCTGCTTTGCTTGTGCTCTCTCGCGCGATTTGGATATCATACTCCGATTTTGCATGCAGCATCAAGGGGAAAATGGCCCCGAGTCCTACGGCTGCTAATGAAAAAGACCTGTTGATCCTCGAGTGATGTGATTAACCATGCGCTGCCATCCAATTTTAAATCCTCAGTGTCTGCAGGGATTCGGATAGATCGAGTGTGTCTGAGGTCAGATAAGGGTGATCGTATGAAACAGCATTGTAGGAAGAATGAAGGCAGTTGGCAAATAGCGGGAATATCTTTCCAATTCGATGTCAACTCCTGCTTTGGATATCACCGACAAATCATCAAACATCTGGAGACGGAGGGTCTGTCAATAAAGGCACTTTTTGAAGATTATAAATGTTGACACTCGTGTATTATATCATGATATAAGTTGTTATGAAGCGAAGGGCAAGTGGAGTGCATTAACCCGAGGCAGAGTGGGACGGCGTGCACGGAAATGGTGGAGTTGAATATTTGGCTAGAGTTTTAAGAAATAGAGTACACAAATAAAAAATAAAACAAAAAATCCTTCAGGTGCACTCGTCCTATTGGTATCTTATCGAAACAGGAAATCAGGACCCCGGGAAGACTAGCTGGCCTAAGGGTACAGCTAATGGGGATCCTAATAAATAACAAATAAACATTTGCAGGGGTCATACAGCAGCAAGTCAAGTATAATGCCCCAACACAATATATGTATTTTGAATGCCACCAACTTATGCAATTAGTACTTCTTAAGATTTGCATATCTAAATAGACCTTTTTGATCTTTTAACCATGTTTTAATGTTGTTCCCTCGTCAAAAACAGACCTGGAGCAGTATTTCACTTCACTTAAGGAGTTTTGAATGAATCCTGTTTGTTCAAGTTGACTTCTGCAGCGCTTCGTTTTCTACTTCCTGGTACAATTACGATATTGTTCAAACCCCCAAACTGCACATAATCCAATACTGGATCAGTTCTGAGCCGGGCACAGCAACTCCGTCGCGCTACTAGCCACATTTTTCTACCAAAGCTATTTTTACCATGCGATCCCCACTCTTGGCTGTAGGGGGCGAGCCAGGCCACATCCTCATCAGCCCTGGCGCTACTATTTATGAACATCGTGTAAATCTCACAGTAAAATAGTAAAATATCAATGCACAGACATCCTAATGAAATATTTTAAGCCTGTTTTTGTCCACAAAATATTGTATCACATTGACTAAAGAAAAGAAAACTAAGAAAACTAAAGAAGAATATTTTGTATTTCTGATTAATTTGTTGCGTAAAAATTCAAGCTATGCTATTATTGTAAAATATGTTTAGATTATACCCACTGGAAACCAATTTGATGCTTTTTAATAACATTTAGACCCTGCATTTACTAAATCATTTATATATCATGGTGTTTACTTTCTAGAGGTAGTATTTTTCACCTTTTGTCTCACAATAACACATACTCATGACAGATACAATAATATTAATAACAGTGCCTGTATATATTTCAGATTATTTTCTTTATTCAGGATTTATCCAGATTATATACTGTATCTCACATTTATGACCGGACCCTCTCCTTCTTCTTTCTTTCCTAATGTATAGCTAATGTGTAGCTCTGGAAAGACTGTGTGAATTGTTTTAGCTGATTTAAAGGTTATGATACAACATAAACATAACTGAGCGCTAAATTTATGTCGCATATATGAAAAAAAAAAGGTCGACTTGCAATTTATTACAATAACAATTTATAATAACTATCAAATTATAATAGACTCATTCTTTGCACGTGTGATTTGTAATGGCAGTTTGCCGTTTTGAGCGGCTAAGACGACTTTTCTCTTTAGTTTTACTGCCTCTTCATCACTTCTCTTCGCCTCCCACTGTACAGGAACGCTTACCGGGGGCTTAAGGATTTCTCGATCTGTTATCACGTTGTTTTGAGAAGAATTGAGCTCGACGGAGTACAATCGCCGGAGCCAGGGGACACGTTTGATTTTTATTACAGCCATGGGTCGTACGTCAACAGTAGGATGCTTGTAGTCGAGCAGTTATGGCCATTCCCACCCCTGAAGTAAAGGTTTTCACCCACTGCGAGGGTGCTCCCCACACACCGCAGCACCAGAGGAAGACACTGTGTACTTTTACCTCCTCTGCTGTTGATCTTTCTTTGAGTTTTAGAGCTTGGTTTGAGGGGAAAAAAAAATTTAGCTGTGAATGTGGCATGAAAATGTGTGTGAAAAAGCAGTGTGTAGTGAAAAGAAAAACACAGCTGAAAATGACTTTTTCTCACATCTTGGCTTTTCTGGTTGTAGACAGAAATATATTTGCTTTTTTAAAAACTTCTATGTTGTGTGTTGGCCCAGAGTTTTGGTTGCAGGCTATGGAGGCAAGTTGGGTCGAGGTCCACTTAGTTTTTATTTGGTGGTCATGGTCCTAGTAATATTTTCTAGCAATGTTTTAAGTTATACAGCATCAAGGCTAAGGTGTCTATAGTTGTAAAAGCCACATTATGCCCTGGCTCTCGCATCTCCAGTATATTTTTGTCTTTTTTAAGGAGACACTGCAGGAAAAACTTACTTTTTTTTCATTTTGTTTGCTCTCTTAATATATAAACTTTCACCTGGAAACAAATAAATAACATAATCTTTATAATAAGGAGTGAAATTATTGCACTGATTCAACGTTTCACCATAGATATGGGAAAATGCATTTTTCTCACATTGTGGTGACATCTCCACTTTAGTAGCAGACTCCAAACTTCACAGTCTTGTGCTTAACAATATTTCGAATGTTCATTTTATTGTTATTATTGATTAATTATTTACATTCCCCTGGCATAAAACACACTAATTTGGACTAAGCTAATAACTTTTTATTACAATTTCAGCTCATTATGTTGATTTAATGCTCATTAAAGCAACAGTTTGTGGAAGATTATAGTATCTTACAATATAAATAACAAATGAATTGTATTTTTGGGTCTTGGTGGTATTTTTGGGTCCATTGGTGAGGCCCCAATGACATGTCAGAGAAACACTGATTCCCACCTGAATCAGTTTAATTGACTTGCGGCTTGAAGTAAATTTACTTTTTCAAACACCACTTTCTTTGGAGTTTGTTCGGTCAAAACATCTGGGATTATTTTGTGATTAATCCATAATTAATGCATTCATTATTTTTTGATTAATTGTGAGTTAAAGCGTTGTGAAACCTGAGCCCTACAATTTTTACACATAAAATGCCTTATTTTTATATGAAAACATAAAATGACAGAAAACGTGCAATACATTTTTTTCTGATGTTAATGTCAGTAATATACAACAAAGGTTTCAAATCCATATCACTCAATTAAAAAATATTCCCTATTCACCTGCCGTGTCTCGCCTTAACTGTCCCTCATCTCTATTCCATCTCGCTCCGCTGTGCAGTATTTTCCATATTTCTGAGCGAACACAGAGGCGCACACTGTACATTCTGCCAAAGTGTTTAAAAAAAACCCACTGTCTTTCCTCATGGCTTCAGGCTCGGGCCTTTTGTGTTGACATCCGTCGCTATAGGATACTCTTACACCCCTCTAACTCGGTTCAGATGGGGAGCTGTTATTAAGCGGTCTGGACCAGAGCGGCTCCTGTTTACTGAGGATGCCGGTATTTATGTCCCCTAAACACAAACATAAACACGGGGACTACCAGGGGCAACTGTGCGAGTGTGGTTATAGACGACAGATGACATTTGTGCGTTATTGGAACCACTTTGGCCATAATAGAGCGCACATCGCGGCATGAAAGTAGCCTGGGGATTATTGTCTGGCTCAATTTTCTTTAATTTTCTACATGGTCTTGGCTTTATGTTTCCATTTGAAAAGCATTGTTGTCTTTAACTTTAAGGTTCACCAGTGCAGAGTTTGTTGATTGACTGCGCAATCAAACTAAACTCATTGGCACAGTCCATTGGATAAAAAATGGCTGACTTGACAACATCAACTAAGCTTGCAGAATATGTCCTGTGTATTATGCAAAATAATAGGGATGGTCAGTTGATTACTTACTGCGCAATGCCTGCAGCAGCACAGATAGGCTACTGATCTGACTGGGGCAACAGTTTATTCTATTGTACTGGAAGAAGTTATAACTTTTATAAATAAAGAATCTCCAGCACAGATTCACACAAAAATGCAGGATTTTAATCAGTTCAATGTGGAGCGGAGAGTGGGACACTGCAGATGTGCAGATGGGTGCTGCTGTAACAAACCGTACTAACCAAGCGGACTGGCCGTCTGAATGAACAGAAATCTTGTCCCTGATCAAAAGTTTACATATTATGCATCTTGAAACAAACACATTTTGTCAGAGAGTCCTGTATTTCAGCCGAAGTGAGATTTTCTTTGCTCCTGAACAATTTTCCTGGCAGTTGTTGAAGGTCATGTAAACGTTAGATCAGGGACATCTGAGTAGTTTCTGTTTCATTATGATTCAAAAGAGTAAACTCAGTTCTTTGACAATAAATGGCTTTGTACAACCACTAACCATGAGTGGGAAAAAAGATGTTTGTGTTATCATTCATATTCTATGAAAAATGGCCAAAAGATCATAAGAGTATGTAAACTTATGAGCACAGCTGTATATTGTGTCTGGGCTCACAATGTGTTAGTTATAGTTACAGTCTGTTGAACATAGCGTCAGTGCTAAGCCTGGATAAATGGTGAACAGGAATGATAATCTATGCCAAAGTAATATGCAAATCGACACAGACCGTGTCAGATGCTTTTCTGTGGCGACCTCCATGCTGTAATGTTTACTCAGGATTAAATGTTCTCCTACTCACACAAATGAAAGCTCAGATAACAGAACAGAGAAAGCAAGGGAAACTCACTTTAGTCAGCAGCCTGTCAGTGCAGTCGACCACACTGACATTTGTCATATTGTGCTTCAGTAATGAGCGTGTCTGGCGCGAGCAGCTAACTCCGTGATCACAGATATACATGCAGAGGGACGAGCACGGCCAAGCCACAGCCCTGTCTGCATCCTGACCCGCTGTGATCCGTGTGGCTTGGTGTCTCTTCAACGTGTTCTCCCCGAAAACCTCAGAATGTGCGCCACTAAACAGCTGCGTCAGGAGAAACTCGACAGCGGCACGTGGTGTACTCAAGGAAGACCATTAGAGGCTACAGCACTGAGGAAGACAGAAGTTATACTGTAAAACAATTCAGCAATTAGATTTGGCCACATTGGTTCATGTGCGAGGCCAGAGCAGCCACCATTCCATTATTGTTATTCTTATCAGATGCATAGTGTCTTGCCAGTGACAATAAACCCTCAAATAATAATGTAATTTTAAAATATCTCCCCTCACATTATCTGGCTTGGGATTTCACATTATGCATAAAGGGATTCATCGTGAGGGACTTTATGACTTTAGTTTTCGTCTGCTTTTCATAATTTCTCATAATGCCGTAACCACTTAAGCTCTTTTGCCCCCAGATACGGGGGCAAGCCCCTTTGTCAAAAATTAAAAAGCTGATATATTGATTATCCTCAGACTTACATAGACATATTACCCACCAAAATGTCAGGCTTGGATTCCTCTACCTAAGTATCCACTTCAATCCCATATCAACCAGACACAGCTCAAACAGCAGGCAAAATAAAAAACTAAACCAAATAAATACTTTTTTGACCAAGTTTTGTTAATGTGGACTAGGTTTCCACAACACAAAGCCAGAGCCAAAACATTAGCATCACAAAATAGCTAACACCTAGCAGAATCTATCCATGTAAAGTTTCTGTTCCTAGCACTAACATTTTTCACTCAGGCACTCAACAAATTCTCCCAAAAATTTTCGGAAAACCAAAGCAAGCATGTAAAATGTCTCTTATCTTTGCTGTTTTGCCATCCAAATTCATTTCCAGGTGAAAGAAATGGTTTTCCATGTGTATCCAAAGGATTAGGTCTGGTGCTTCTTCCC
>OMNZ01022602.1:0-13142 GCA_900303255.1 Lesueurigobius sanzi | reverse complement strand
ATCTCATGAACGAAGGCCAGGGTAGCTCCAAAGTGTACGTCCCTACAGCAGGTACATCCTGGGGTACACGTCCAAAATGGCGGCGTAAATAAAACTGCGTGACCCGTGACGACACTGGCAAATCATCTATTTGAGGAAGAATCCATCCCCCTCGGATGGATGGGCCAGTGGTGAGTTTTTGGTCGACCAGAGTCCAAAGTCTCTGTCCGCCGTTGCAGTAGGTAGACAGAGTCCCGCAGCAGTGTTTAACCCGAGGAGTAGGCTTGGCTGACGTTGTCTGGTCCTACGAATGCTGTCCATTTAGACAAATAGGGTTGAATTATCAAAAAAATGTAACAACAACAATTTAACTGTTTGAAATCATCTGTAATGCAAAGAGATGTAAGTTTAAGTCGGTTTAGTCACAGAATAAAATAATTAATTCAACTTACACTAACTACAATAAATAACTTGCATTGAAATAATTGAAATATTAAATAATGAGGTTATTATGGTCAGCACAGCCTGCAGCATCGAGCCTCCACACCTCCAGGACTGGTGCAGATGGAACGAGACCATATGTGGGACTGCTACTTATGCCTGGTTCACACGACAGGATTTTTAGCCCGATTTTAGCCCCGATTCTTCCCTTCCGACAATCGCAAGGACGCCCCGATTATCCTAAGATAATCTTATGAGATACTCCTGTCGTGTGTCGTGTGTTACAACGGCTCTGGTCTGATCTGAAGGGTTTTGCGACCGCTCCGACCCCAAATCGGGGATATTCAACATGTTGGATTGTTTTGGCCCGATATCCCCTCGTGTGTTGTGTGTCCCGAGCGTGCAGCCCGTTACTGTGGCGTGTAGCCAATCAGAACGCAGAAACATCCTGTGACAACATAAACATTGGATCTAAAATTATAATTCTGAAATGAATGAAAGTTTATTTCAATGGTAATTAATCCGTGTAGTACGTAACTACAGTTAATGAGAGAAAACAACTCACCTCCATATCATAATGTAGCAACCAGCAAGTCCAGTCCAGGCTCCTGTCTCCTCTCCTTTGACCAACGCCTTTTATTTTTATATACTTTTTTTTCTGTTAAAAACAAACTACAAACTATCGCTGCTGCATCTTCTACGTCTGCCCTGTTTGTTTACTCTGAAGTCACGTTTGATCTCGAGAGGTTTTGAGAGATTTCCCGTTGACATGGGAAAAGTTCGCGAGTGAAATCTCCTCATGTGTGATGTGTTGATGTTGCCGTGTCGCTGCACCACACGCTGTACGACCAAACGTGTCATAGCCACGTTTTTTTGTCGCCATGTGTGGGCTCTCTCAGGTTTGGAAAATCGGCCAACAATTTTAAAATCCTGCCGTGTGAACCAGGCATTACTGGGAAAGCACGTGTATAGGTGCCCCACAGAGCTGAACAGGCCGTGGTCCAGAGCTGAACAGGTTGAGAACCACTGCTCTACATTTTAAAGTCTGTAACCACCACAGGACCCGATCGGTATCAAAGTTCACTCAGATGCCTTCACACAGATGCTGACTGTACAATATGACTACAAAGTGCGCCTTTATCAGAGCTTTAAAATTAGGTGAATTATTTTCAGATCAGTGTAAACCCACTTACTGCCTGGTCTGGCTGCTGATGTTCAATACAAGATGTTGAAATAGAGCCTGGTCTCCTCATCATTGTCTCCAGTGGGGTTTAGTCAACTTAAGTCTGCCCCATACGTTCCACCTGAATATTCATCCTGGCTCTAGTGGTGTTCTGACCGACATTATAAGATGATAATTGCAGATATGACCCAGTGCCTTACAGTCCACACATTCAGTATTATCGATCCAACAGGGCAAAAATAAATTGAAATTGAATATGGACAGAATGGCACCTAACACATAAGGCTGTGAGCTGTTTTGGACCATAACAAGACAATCGTAAATCGTAGGTAAAGTTATTAAGTTTATTTGTTTAAGGCTCGATAAAAGTTTGTGGCCATTGTACTGTGTTGTTGTGGCTCAAATCAACTTACGTATAGTTGAAAAGATGGGGAAAGGACAGTCCTTTTGATTGGTAGGAAGACTATGAGGCTGCATGCTATGCTGTTCACAGGGCGTTACAAAAAGACATGGTGTTTCCATGTGTCATGGGCGATACACTCCCTTTAACAGGTTAAGTTGGTGTAGGTTCCAGCAGCTGCTTCTTCTTCTTCTTTGTGAATCTTAACCTTAAATGGAAATGAACTAAGCATACAATCGATAGAGTATATAAAAATAGTAAAATAATAGAGAATCTACAGTAAAACCCATGTATTCAATGAGGTGAGTGAATAATATGTAACTGTAGTGTCCCGTGTCCCTTCAGCCCACACCAGCCGGGAGGAGGGACAGTTGGACGGCCTGTACCTCAAGTCTCTGGAGGGCTTCATCACCGTGGTGACGTCAGACGGAGACCTGGCCTTCCTGTCCGAGAACATCAGCAAGTTTCTGGGCCTCACACAGGTAAACACACAGACAACATATATGTGGTAAAGGGGGGCACAAGGCTGGAGATATGGAAGTGGGACTTTTCTGAAGTTCATGTTCTAGAAGTGTATTTCAGTTTCGAGCAGGTGCAAATACACAAATACAACTGTGGGAGAGAAACTTCAAAAATAAATGTCATAGTGTTGGAGGTAAGCCAGCGCTGGCTCCACCTTAGTTTCTGGTTCCGGCGACGGCTTGTATCAAAAAGAAGCTACTTCGTATCAAAATGTCTTGGTTTTCAAGAGACCGACCAAACATAACCATCAACAAAGTCAACAATAGTTGAGTCGCTTTCTCCTGCTCCAATAAGCAGCAGGGAATAGGGGTTCAGACTGTATTGAGTTCCAGCCACATGACGATGGTCAGTAGGCTATGCAAATGAGAAGCAGAAATTAAGGTGGCGTTGGTGGAGATGGCACCAGCTCCACTCCAACATTCAATTCAAACTTTCAGTCAATGATCAATGTTTTCCCTGATCATTGTTTGATAGAGATTAGAAAATAAATAGACCTTATTACATATGAGCTGGCAGAGAAGACATTTAATATTGTTTTTGTTTCATGTGGATTGGCCCAGGGATTACACAGATATTAGCCATGAACTAAGACATTTTGACAGTGGCCATAGTTACCGAGGGGCGCAGATGGCAGAGCCGGAAGGTCGGCTCCTGCGGATGCAAATTGTCGCATTCTTGAGCAAGACACTTCACCCACAGCCTGTGTGAATGTGGTGTGACAGTGATTGGTTGGTGGTGGTCGAGGGGCCGATGGCATCAGTCTGAGTATGGAGTGACTGAATAATGACGACAGTGTAGTGCTTTGAGAAACTGTAAGCCAGGGCCATGCCGCCTTTGCTCTGCCCGATCCCAGGGCCATGCCACCTTTGCTCTGCCCGATCCCAGGGCCATGCCACCTTTGCTCTGCCCGATCCCAGGGCCATGCCACCTTTGCTCTGCCCGATCCCGCAGACCTCAGGAGCTAAGCAGGGAAGGCCTGGTCAGTGCTTGGATGGGAGACCGCTGGGAAAGTGGCCAGGAGGCCTGGGTGAATGTAGTGTGTGAGTGTTAGTGGTGACAGGGGCCGATGGCGCAGATTGGCAGCCTGCCCCTGGGCAGCTGTGGCTGCAATAGTAGCTTACCACCACCAAGTAAGGAGTGAATGAATAATGCCATGTAAAGTGTCTTTGAGTTTCCAGGAAAGTGTTATATAAAACCAATGTCATAATAATACTTATTATTATTATTATTATTACTGCTATGGAATTTTCATTTGCGATACACCTTCATTTTTTACTATAGACTCTTTACAATGTTGTGATGTCACTTGAAGTCTACCTGTTGAGAGTACAGCTCGTCTGTCCTCATCGTGTGCTGTATCACACTCACTGGAGTATGATCCATGGTCACTAATGTGCAGAGCAGTGTTCTGTTTTCACAGGTCTGCTTTGAATTAGAGGCCGGTGCGTGCTTGGCTCACTGTCCACTCTGAATTAGCTCACATGAAAAACAGTTCAAACACAGACTCGAATCAAGATGGCGGCGGAGTAACCACGCTCGGAACGGCTCTCTAACCCTTCCCTTTGTTACCCCCTCCAAACTCCATATTTTCTGGCTGTGATTTACATGCTCAGCACCCGAAGAAGACACAATTCATATCTGACAAAAAAAAGGGGAGAAACATAGTCTAGACTTCCCAGGAAAGGGTCGTCTGCCAAAGCTAATCCCCAGCGAGTTCAAGCTAATGTTAGCCACGACTTAGCAGCCAACAGCGACTCGCCGATACTTCAAGCTATGGCTAAGCTAAAAGCAGAAATGCAAGCAGACTTCACCATGCTGAAGCAAAAAATCAACAGCAATTTCTTGCTGTTTTCTTGCAATTTTTTTTGCTTGTCCGTGTTTGATAGAGCTTCAAAGACATGGCAGAAGAACAGCGAGCCTCTAGTTAATTGTTTGTAATGCTAATTAATATTGCTCAACACAATTTATGACATTCCCACTTTCTGACTTTTCATATTTATTTGTCTTTTTATATTTTCTGACAGTTTTAACCTAAAAATACACACAAATTGTTATATGATTTTTTTTCCTCCTGACGCAGCTCCTGTGAAACCTCAGGGTTTAACATTTTTTACATTGGTGCTTTTTGTACTCATTTCTTTATTTTGAATGCTGTGTATGTACCTGCTGATTAATAAATAATTAGACCATTATTTTTAGCTTCAGTATTAGGCCACAACACAACATTATGTAGTTTATTCTTGTGCCATATGAATCTGAAAAAGAGAGCGTCGGCTGGAGCTGCACATGTTTGAACGGCTGTCTGTTTCTCAAAGCAAAGCCCTGCTCTAGCCTCCTGCCCAAAACTCTGGACATTTTTGGGATTTAGTTTTCTATCATGCATTTACCTCAAATGAAGCCTCTCACAACATCACGCCAAGAGATGTGTCCTGGATGAATATATGACTAGGCTAGGCTACTAGGCTTCGCGAAAATCATTCTCCAACTTATGTCCAAGCTGGTTAGCAGTACGATAAAGGAACCAAAATACGATATAGCTATCCTCAAAGAAAGTGATCCTGAAGCAGAGTCCATTAGTGCAGATGCAAAGTGAGCTTTTGGTGCTCTCCAAAGCGAGAGAAACGCAGCACTGAGGCCGGCCCACCGCGGCGCCCTGCAGCCTTTAGGCTGACCCAGATTGACCTATATATTCATTTTTCAGTCTTAACACAATGAGTGCCAAAAACAAAAAGATGTGTTTTTCGTTCCCATGCGTTGAGTGCCAAATACGGAAAATTTCATTAATGCGCTCAGAGACGTCGTCTCTGAGCGCGTGCACATACACCTCTAAATGATGGTTCACTTTGCGCACCAGTACCACTTTCAACAAAACAATATAACACCAAACGGCGCATGTTTCATAAAACAGGCCATATCTCTGAGGCACATAGAAATAAAAGGCTTTCACCCGCTCAGAGTCTCACCTTTCAAAAGAGCCATAGTATGTGTCCATAGATATAACATAGAATACTCTGTGGTGCTACAAAGACCATCAAACATGGTCTGAATTGTTGGCACTCTATGGCTAAATTCCAAAAACAGCGTGGCACTCAATGTGTTAATATATAGGTTGAAGGCCTATCATAACAAAATCTTTTTGAGTTATTATAATTTGCCTTCCTCCTCCTTCTCGCTGTGTTTGAGTAAAGCATTTCGCAACAGGCCCCTCCCCACCGTGCAGCACCAGCCTTTTTATCCTAATAATCATTATAGCATCATTTATTTACTTATTTCCCACGTTTCTATATAAAACTATGAATTCAAGTGTATTTTAAAGAGTGGATGTTGTTTTGGGTTTAGAGTAGGCTGCTAAAGCTCGAAAGATAAATTACAAAGCTATAAGCCCAACCGCGTAAAAACGGGCTATATACTTTATTTTACAATGATTTGTGTACATTTAAGAGACCTGCAGGACTCTGGTGCACGTCCCCGCCTTGTGGGTGCGGGCGGGAGCGGAATTGAAAAAAGTCCTGGACTGGGCAGTTGTACTGGCCCCATCCTTCGAGACCTGGACACCGACAGGCGGGCTGACACTGTTGGGGGCCCTGACCTGAGCCTGAAGACAGGACACAGAGGACAAGCCCATAAGGGGTCCTCAGTGATAGCCTGATGCCAGGGCACAGAGGACAAGCCCAGGAGAGGGTCCTCAGTGAGAGCCTGAAGACAGGACACAGAGGACAAGTCCATAAGGGGGTCCTCAGTGATGACAGGACACAGAGGACAAGCCCATAAGGAGGTCCTCAGTGATGACAGGGCACAGAGGACAAGCCCATAAGGGGGTCCCCCTTGCTCTGTCCCTGGCAGTATGAAACTATTCACACATGAGGCATGCTAAGTGGGCATGGTCTCACACTACCATTTGTAACACCACTCTGTTTTACAGGTGTGAAATGGCCATGACAGCTCACTCATGCTACTCAGAGTAGCAGGTTCAAATAAAATATACCCCTGTTTTATTTGAGGGACATGAAGCATACCTGTCCCTGCTCAAATAAACATAAATAAAAAAATAAAACAACCTAAAGTTTTCTCTTTTTCCCCTCAGAACTAGTGGTTCATCAACACCATACAATGTCATGCAAGAGGCGGCCCGCCCACACGGTGCCCACACATGACATACCTCGGGACATGTGACCAGTCACGTGGGCCAGTGTTTGTGTCTCACCTAGCCTGTGCTAGCAGTAACCTACAACCACTTTCAACAGACATCTGGTAAAAAGCTTAAATTGCTTACTTTGCATTGTCTTCATCTGAAGAATTCTCCTTTAGAAGTCCCAATACGTCCCTTTCTGTCGTTGCCACAAGCTGATGTTTCTTTAGCGAGCTGCAGGAGCCTCCAAGTCTTTGTGTGTGATCTTGTCCAGACAAGATGCGCTTGCTCCGAGAACCTCTACTCCAAACCCCGGCCCATGTCTCTGGAGTCTCCTCCATGTTTACCCCCTTTATACAAACGTAGTTCATATGAAAGTGGAGCCAAGTATCATGAATGAGAGAAATGTCCGTACGCCAGCCTCTCCGCCGCCATTTGAGCAAAGAAAAATAAACAATTCTTAGCGCTAGGTCACAGTCAACTGCTTGATTGACAGTCACTTCAGCCAATGACAAAATGAACGGTGGAAATGAGATGTAAATGAGGACCGTTGTCTCAAACAAGCAGACAGAGAGAAGGCATTTCTAAGTGCCTATCTTCAAATGGCCACAACTTCTCCAAATAGATTTCCATGTGTTACACATCGTTGGAAAGCTACACTTTCAGAATCTGTGAATAACTCAAACTGCCCCAGAATCAACTTCTGTCCCTTCGAAAGAGAACTGCAAAACGCAAAAAATTTTTTTTACACTTTCTTGGATTGCCTGGGTTAATTTTGATAATTTAGAAAATAATGTAGAGTGATGTTGTCAGTGTTGTATAGATAAGTGTGAACAGCCTTAGAACAAAGCCCAGGGTAAGTCGTCCTACTGGTTTCTTCATAAAAGACCCACAAGTGTGTCATTTCTGCTCTCTGACAAAGTTATTGGGATAAATAACGAAACTTCTTACACTTAAACTACACAGTACAGATGAAGGCTGAAGAATGTTGGCCTACGATGTTGTATAGAGTTCGGGGCAATCCACTGTTGCCATGGAAATCCGCCATGTTTGCAGCTACTAGCAAACGTTATCCATAGACTAACATTGGCTAAAAACATAATAAAGTGTAGAAAGAGGAACAGCTCCATTAGCCACTGAGTCACTGCTGCTAATACTTCTAACTCACTGTGGAGTCAGAATGATTCATATTTTACCTTTGTCCATTAGTTTATTCTGGAAAGTTTAATGCTATCTTCTCTGTGATTCCTAAACCAATCCACATGAAACAAAATCTGACACAGAGTTCAATGTCTTACTTGTCAACACATACTGTATGAACTAAGGTCTAACTATTGGTGGTAACAATATAATATAATAATAGAATTTTTGCCTAGAATAATATGGCAGGTTTGTGAATCTACTCACTATCAAATAATGAAGTATAACATTTGTCTAATTTCTATTCAAAGACTACTTCTCTCCCATCGGCGTTGTTTTCATCAAGGATAACTATGACAAAATGACTGCGTTGACGACCCTTGTTTTCATGACGATAATGTAACAATGAGGAGCTAAAAACGGCTCTTTAGTGACTAAAACATGTTGAGACCACTGTTTTGGTTGACGCGACGGGGTCAGGACGAAAATGTAGACAGGCTTGACATTATTAATAGTTGTCTGCTTGCCCCGGATCAACCAAACTTTCTGTCGGCACAAAATGCTTTGCCTGCCTCCCGAGGCGCATGCAGAGGTCGCTGTCATCTCCTGGCGAGGGAGGGCTGGACCAGAGCTACTCAGGTGGACACAGCTGCTTTAGTGATGTTTGAGCTTATCTGAGTTCACCATGGTTTCCTCATGGTCAGAAAGTAGCTTTGGTTGTAGCACAGAGCTGCTAACGTAAAGCTAACAGCTATGAATGTAAAGCTAACTTATGACCCTGTGACCTCTCCCCCTCTGCGACTGTCTGCAGACAGCAGCATCACTACTTTGTTTTATTGAATAGCTAATCATTACATAGCCATGTGTTAGGGTTAATTATAATAAGTGTCCAGCACCACAAGGTAAAATACAGAACATGCAGTGCACTGGGGACAGCCATTATATCAGATAGCCCATTGTCTCAGTTTATGTGACAGTTTGTGTATTATTTGGCAGTTAAAATGTAATTTCTAAGATAATATAATATAAATGACTGAGATATGGCAGCTCTGGACAATCTATAACATATAATATAATAAAAATATATAATATAATAAAAACTATAACTGACTAAAACTAAACTAATACTGACTAAAACCTTTTTGAGTTTTTGTTGACTAAAACTTGACTAAATCTAATCTAAACCTAAGAAGCAACAGGGTCTCCCAGAGAGTTGTGGTGGCACCTTCTCCAACTGAAATACATTTCTACGTGAATGCAATCTGTTGGGCTTGTGTTTCAGGTGGAGCTGACAGGACACAGTATCTTCGACTTCACTCACCCCTGTGACCACGAGGAAATCCGAGAGAATCTGAGCCTCAAAGCCACTGGTCAGTGCTCACTGCAACACACCAAAATGATGCTCCATTTTCTTTTTACAGCTTGCTCCTTTAACAGACAGGACACAAAAGCCACAACCACTTAAAGGTGCATCATGTACCTTCATAAGTCAAAAGAAGACTTGATAATAGTGTTTATACCATGGTCAGTGAGAATTCCAATGCTAACTGCCGTGCATTATTTTCGTGTATACGCACAGGTAGTCCGGCAAGTGTAAAATCACGTTCTATATCACTCCACCACAGCTGTTGCCATAGTAACTGTAAGCTAAGGTTGGGGGAACTAGTTTCAGTTAAAGTCATGTAAAACATAAATAACTAATGTTCTGGACTTAAATGACCCCCCACAGACAGTAAACAGACAAAATTACAACAGTTTCAGTTTGTTGGACCATGGTATAAGCGGATTAAACAACTTGGAGCCGTGCATTATACAGTTATAATGCACTTCGCGGAGTAAGTGTTCTAGACTCCGCGTCGTGCATTATAACTGTATAATGCACGGCTCCTCGTTGTTTAATCCTTACGTATTTGATCTTTTAGTGACCCAGTGGCTCCTTTGCTTTCCATCACATCGGCCGTTAGAACGCTGTGATGGGAAGTGTTTTAGGGTTTCTGATAAGTTTCTGGTACGAAACCCATTTAAAAAGTTTTCATTACACCCATTAAACAGTGGGTATTAGGCTTTTTACAGGTATTTGGTAAAAAATCACTATCTTACACTTTGTTGTTTTGAAAATGCTATATTGATCTACAACGGCTTACTCAATTCTTGAAGCATGAGGACACACATCTAACAGGACGAAGGCGTGTTCAAGGTGAGGCTATGCCTGTGTTAGGGGTGCTCGAAATCCAGTACCATCTTGATGTGCTTTGTGCAACTAATGTGCACTGCCCATATGTGTGTTACCTGACCAACTTTATTTATAACTTACTTAAAAATTGTACACTTGTACACTTGGTGTAAAACAAGTTAAACAAGGATTCCAAGATAGCAGCGGACTAGCACGGATGTGTCTGATCGGCTCTCCCATTCTTTCCTTTGATGCCCTTTCCAAACTTGATACTGTATTTGTCAGCTGTGACTTTCATACTCAACACCTGAAGGGGACTCAATTCATATTGGGCACCGACGGAAGGGGAAACATGTCGAAACCTCCCAAAACAACGCCAACCGTCAATGCTAACCCTCAACTAGCTCAAGCTAATGCTGGCAAAGAATTAGCGGCTAACGGGGATCCTCCACTGCTGCAAGCTATGGTCACTGGGGACCTGCAGAGCCTGGCGGCCCGCGCGGTGAGGTCAGAGAAGAGAATCTCACACATGAAGGATTGGGTAGCGGCCGTGTCAAACGCCCTGTGTGCGATTAAGGAGGAACGCAGCGCTCTCCAAAGAAAAGTGGTTGATTTGGAATCAAGATCGCAGAGAAACATTTATCTTCGGACTGCCAGAGGGGAAGGAGACAGGCCCTGTACCACAGTTCGTGGACTCCTTCCTGAGGGCTCACTTGCAGGTACGGGAGCTCACTTGCAGGTACGGGAGAGCTTAAGCTGTGTCCCGACAGCACGCGGCGAAACGCTCGAGACGCCAGATTTTAGACGCTTCTTTATTTTGAAGACGACGCGTGTCACTTTTGTGTCACCAGAGAGACAACGCCTGTGACGTGCGTTGATTCCATACGGTTCTCATGCCCGCCGGTGCCCTCACTCAAATGCATATACTTTGCAAGATACTACAACACAGAAATGCGTAGCTATGTCGATTCTCTCAGGGAGAGAATTCTCTCTGATTGGTTGCCGCACGCGGCGAAGTTAAAAGAATTCAGCATTTTCAACTTCTGTGTCGGACGCGAGAAAAGCGACGCCTGAAACGCGAGAAAAGCGTGAAACGTGAAGCTCAGGATGCCCGTCACCATTTAATTTGAATGTAAACCCCACGCCCACGAAGCTTGTGCCGCGTGCGGTGGGGACACTCCTTTAGGCCTGAAAATACAGCCCCAAGATCTATCTATCACAGTGGAGCAGAGGACGCTCTCCAAGACCAGGGCCATCCTGTCCAACCAGAGCCACCCCCTGAACCCGGTCTTCTCCGGCCAGAGAAGCTCCGTGAGCACCAGGTTTCTCTCTTTGAGGTGCTCCACTGACAGACTTAAGAACTCGTTTGTCCCTCGTGCCATCAGGCTGTATAATGCAGCCACTTCAGGGAGGAGCAGAAGATGAGAGCTGGGACAGTCTGAACATTAGTCTTGGATGCCTTAACGCCCACTTCTTTTTAGTGTTGTATTTATTTATTGCTTTTTGTGTATATTTTTAATGTGTCTTTTTATCTGATTCTGTTTACTGTCTGTGTGAATGTGAGCAACTATCTATCTATCTATCATTATTAACTTTCAGGAACACAGGATTAAAGAAATGGTCCTGAAGGAGGCCTGGAAAAAGATAATCAAGGTGGGCCCCGGTCACATTGGTTTCGATCATGATTACCCAGCTGAGGTAGTCAAGAATCACAGAGAATACAACGCCATTAAAACAATTCTTAAAGAGAAAAACATAAGGTTCCAAACGCCGTTTACAAACATGAGGATCCACTGGGCCTCTGGCCCGCGCATCTATAGAAGCGCCCAGGATGTTTACACCGAGTTGGAGAAGAAAGGTTTCCTGGCGCAGTTGAGCGCCATACCTACTTTGATATTGATCTAATCAAGGTTTTTACAGATGCTTAAGGCACAGTCCACACCTTGACCATTTAGCCAGCGTATGCCGACGTATGAAAAATTTGGCAAATACGCTGACGTACGTCGGATAAGTTCACGGCACGTTTTGTATAAGTTATGAGCACGCTGAAGCATGCTGGCACACGTCGACATACGGCAAGAACGGCCAGCGTATGCCAGTGTATGCATATACGTCCTGCAGACCTGGGCCATAAGTTACAGGTCAGTTCTGTGATTGCCGACACATGTTAATTGTAAGTCGAAATACGTGGAGGCAGTGTGTTGCGTAAACCACAACTTATGAGTAAATTGCTTCTAACTTATGCGCAACTTATGAGTAACTTATACAAAATCTCCAACGACCACAGAACTTATACAAAGTGCGAGCAGCGGCAGACAGCTGACTGACTGACAGTGCACGCTGCCCCTGTCTGCGGGGGAGAGATGGGGCCTGGGCTGTGTTGACTTGACTTGGCCCGCAATATCCCGTATTCCTCATGATTTTTTTGGCAGCTACAGTGGGGAAAAAAAGTATTTAGTCAGCCGCCAATTGTTCAAGTTCTCCCACTTAAAAAGATGAGAGAGGCCTGTAACTTGCATCATAGGTACACTTCAACTATGAGAGACAAAATGAGAAAAAAAAATCCAGAAAAAATAAGTCTGGTTTTTTAAGAATTTATTTGCAAAGTATGGTGGAAAATAGGGGTGTGTATTGCCTTGTATCTGGCGATACGATTCGTATCACGATACATAGGTCACGATACGATACCGATATATCCCGATTCTGAACTATTAGACGATATTGCGATTTTTCTAAATTACTTTTGTAGTAATAAATCAGTAAATAAAATAATTATATATATATATATCTTAATCAGTAAACGAATGCACTTAATAAGAACATTTGTATGAAATAATACAATTATCTAAATGTCAGAACAGTGAGCTCTCCAGTTCTAGGCTCTTTTATGCTTTTATGTGACTTTTATGAGAGTGTTGTACGGTGATTGTGTTACTTTAATTAAGCAGCTCCCCTTTTCCAAACAAATAAGGAGACGGATTAAACTGGAGATGTTTTCTAAGATTCTTTTTAGTTAATAATAACAGTTTAATTCCTGCACAGAAACGTCAACCCTGTTGAAATAATACGATCGCAGGGACGGCTCATTTAAGCCTCATATAGTTCCTCCACAGCGAGGAGCGCTCTCGTGTAATCATTTCAACCCCTTCATGTCATTACTACCACGACATGAGTT
>OMNZ01022582.1:9935-20138 GCA_900303255.1 Lesueurigobius sanzi | reverse complement strand
TGGAGCCCATGAAAAGTATATCTTTGGATATAAGGTTTGCCATAACACCATCAAGGACTCTTACATCGCGCAGAGGTGAAGGAACATCGTGAGGCTGTCCACCTGTGGACCCACCACCTGCAGGAGGAGCCATAAGGGACTGGTGCAATGTGATCTGGGCAGCTTGACCTGCTTCCCCCTCCGCAACAGATAGGCAGAAGAAAATAGATGGATGGAAAACTAAAATGAACAAAGTCAACTTTATACTGTATTTGTACTATTGTACTCAAATTCTAGTTAATGATAATATTGTCTGCTCATGGAGCTTCTTCTGTGAATTTAAATGATATAAGGCTCTTTCAAACTGTGTCACTGTAATTAAAATGTTTTACGAAAAAATCTTGATATTTTAGTCATTTTAGTTTTGGTCTCAATAACTACTTTTTATTTAGTTTAGGTTTGATTTTAGTCCGTGAAAATATTGCTGTGACTGAAATTATGACAAAATATATCAGCCAACAAAATGGTGGTGGTGTTGCAATGTTCCATTTCATTAATTATGTGGGTCTTTAGTAAAAATGTGTGTCAAACTACATTATCATAATTAGATAATATGCATTAATTACATGGTTTCAAGAGAGGAGCGTAAAGGCAAATCACTGTATTGAATAGTGGAATACAAACAAAGGCACACAAGTGTAAGTTCTCCATATCAAACTGGAACCATGTCAGTGCAAAAAAGAAAAGATAAATGTCCCACAAGATTCATAACTTTTAGCATTGGTTGAATAAATTATTTCAGCAGAATAGAACAGAAGAATATTTACATTTCCAACTCATGAAGAATGACTCAGTGGAGCATAACCAGACCTGCTCCAAGGCAAGTTATATACAGTAAAGTAAAGTTTATTAAAAAAATGTATGACCTTTATCATTGTTTTAGTCTAAGATCTGTCTTGTGTTCCAAAATAGAGAGGTTAGTGAGGGTAAAATAAAATAAAAATATCTTTACATCATTTTGTCTTTTAGATTCCCCACAAATGAATCCTCACTCGCACTTGCTTTGTTTCTCCTACAAGACAGATAGACAGGTCATTAAAAGTCTTGTTGTGTTGACTACAAACAAGTTATTAGGATAAAAAGTGGTTCCAGAGAAAAATGTGAAAGCACCGAAAGACACAGAGAAGACACAAATCCACAAATCTCCTTGCGCTGAATTGGAGGAGAGTGTTTGGAGAATTACCATATAAATAACTGTCACTGTTTATCAGGCTTTACTTAAGAGGCACAACAGAGCAGGGTCAGAGCAGGAAAGGGGGAAGCATACTCTAAAATACTCATTTACGATTGTTGTATCCGTGTCATATTAGGGTACACTGATGTAATATATATTATAACATGATTGAACTTTACAGGCTCCAATTGCCAACCTGCCCAAAGCCTTACACCAGGGGTTTCCAAACTGTTCAGGTCACAG
The DNA here is from genome assembly GCA_900303255.1 of Lesueurigobius sanzi. Classification (NCBI taxonomy): domain Eukaryota; kingdom Metazoa; phylum Chordata; class Actinopteri; order Gobiiformes; family Gobiidae; genus Lesueurigobius; species Lesueurigobius sanzi. The sequence continues at coordinate 18,682 of OMNZ01022582.1, read as the reverse complement.
CCCCCAGAGTTACCTTCAAAGCATTTAAGAATTTCAATTTAAAACATTTATTGGTGCTTATAATACTTTTAATGAGCAAAACTTTATTAATCAGGTTCAATAAAATTTGCCGACGTATGTGTACTGTACTTGAATTTGAGCTTTACTCAAAAATATTTCCAGTTTTCATTTAAGAATCCAACTACATTTAGTGTATTGTTGTGTGTATGTGTATGTGTGTTTTGAGACCCCCACTCAGTACCTTGTGACCCCTAAGTACGTCTCGACCCTCACTTTGGAAACCACTTCATTACAATATCCAGTCATTAATTGTTCAACTTGGCCGTGGCGAGATACTACTCCAGCCACAGCTGCCAATTAAAATGCATGCAGAAGTGAGATTTTTACCCCATATTGTCATATTTGTTCACATTTTCCAACTCCCAACTGTAAAATTGAAAGCCCTGTGCTGTCCTCCCTCCTCTGGCTTCCTGTCAGTTACAGGATTGATGTTAAGGTTTTAAGGAACTCCAATTCAATCTAACTTTATTTACTGTATATAGCCAATTTCAACAACCAACACAGATGGCAACAATACCGCCACGATATGGTTGAAATGATGAGCATCACCTCTAAGATATGAAAAAAGTGGACACATTTGCATTTGCATATACATACAGTGAAGAAAGTAAGTATTTGAACACCCTGCTATTTTGCAAGTTCTCCCACTTAGAAATCATGGAGGGGTCTGAAATTTCCATGGTAGGTGCATGTTCACTGTGTGAGAGATAATCTAAAAAATATTTTAGATTTTAAATAGTCCAACTACACTCTGCTCATGATTCTAATTTAGTAGCACCTGTTTGAGGTTCTTAGCTTTCATAAAGACACCTGTGCACCCCACAATCAGTCAAAAGTCTAACTACCAACATGGGCAAAGAGCTGTTAAAAGACACCAGAGACTAAACTGTAGACCTTCACAAAGCTGTAAAGGGCTAAAGGGGCAATTGCCAAGCAGCCTGGTGAAAAAAGGACAACTGTTGGAGCAATTGAGAGTGTAGTTGGACTATTTAAAAGCAGAATCACAGGTCTTTGAGGGTCAGAATTCTAGCTGATAGACAGGTGTTCAAATACTTATTTTCAGATGTATCACACAAATAAATTGTTAAAAAATCATAGATTGTGATTTCTGGATTTTTCTTTTTAGATTATCTCTCACACAGTGGACATGCACCTACCATGAAAGTTTCAGACCCCTCCATGATTTCTAAGTGGGAGAACTTGCAAAATAGCAGGGTGTTCAAATACTTACTTTCTTCACTGTATGCAACAATTGCCACTACTTTCACAGAAAATCCCAAAGTTGTTATTCTGTCTACGGCATGTTGGGACATGGGCTGGAAGATGGGGGGACGTTACCTAAAATAAAAAGACAAACAACACTTATTGGGAAAGAGTCGCACCAAATTATTTCCAGTTTACACTAAAGCTGCTTCCATGTGTTCAGTCTATCAGCCACAAATCAAAATCTAGAGACAAGCTGGAGAGAAGAAGTAAATCAAACTCATTTTGCAACTCCTGGGGCTGCACCAACTGTTCACTTACTGCGCACAATGATTGTAACAGAAAAAGGACAAATTCAAAACTCATCAAGTTACCAAAAACAAGCCACTTAACTTTCCCGAGCATGTTCAAAAGCATTTCTGTCTTACTGCGTCACATTTGTCTTCTGAAATTACCACTCAGAGCACCAGCATTTAATAACAGATGAACAGTCTGGGAAATACTTTATTCATCTCTAACTTGTATTTGCTATATGCGGAAATGGTACAACTGAAATAGAAAAGATTGAAGAATTGAAGAAAGCGCATCGACCAAAAGGAAGTGGGCATTTAGTGCAAAATCAAACATTCAAAATATGCAACTACAGTCCTTACAAACAATTGTACTGCAATTTCAGTAAAGTTATTATCGATTGATTTATACGTGCATTGCGTGAATGTAGGAAAAGATTGACTTATCTGTGGAAAAACAAAAACAAAAAGTTGAAGTCTGAAGGCTGGGTTGCACCAACAACAGATCAGTGGTAACTGAGACACTGGAGTTAAACCATGTTGGTGCCATCCAGTATAAGTTTTCTTTCACAGGTACAAAACTGTCAAAATGTGATTTTCTGAAGCTGTATAGTATTTCTACATATTTAAGCTCTGCAGCCGATCTAGGAAGCTGAAAATGAATATTTCATGCCACATATTGAATAATAATGAGACTTGAGCGAGTGGATCAGTGGCACAGAAGATGGTTCAGACTCGACTAGATCAAATACCTGCGGGTGATTTCCTTCAACTGGTAAGACAGGGCCTACATCAAAGAACATACTTCCAATGTACTCATATACTGTATAGTAACTTTTTACATAAAATATGTATGATATTAATTAGAGTGGAAAATTGGAACGTTTTGACAAAGCAAATCAATAAGATAGATGTAAGATGAGACTATTGATCTCACAATAGAGAAATTTACTTGTTACAACAAAAGAGTCGCTAACACAGTCTTCTGCCCGCTATGACATGTGTCGACACCATCTGTGTGCAGAAGCTTGATAGGCTAGCAACAGTAACTAACGTTGTTCATATTATCCAACATATACTGGCCCTCATTTATCAATCTTGCGTACGTCAAAATCAGGGAGTAAATAGGGCGTACGGAAAAAAAACACCACCTGTTTATGAATGTGGACGTGGGTGTATGCTGCGCCCAAATGCTCCGCCAAGTCAGGAGGTGGTAGATACTGTAGTAAACACCATTTCAATCAATCAATCAATCAATTTATTTTTGTAACGCCCAATATCATAACAGAAGTCATCTCAAAGGTCGGTATGGACAAAAACAAATCAATATCAGATCAAGAATGATCAAAAATAAGTCACACACGAATGAAATGTCTCGACCAGATGTAATGTCCCGTGAATAAGTAAATCACTTAGAGTAACAAGCTTAGAGTATCCCCCATCCTTAGACCTTCCTCTGCGGCGAGGAAAAAACCCAAAAAAACAAAAATCACATGGTAAAAAAATTGAGGAAACCTCGGAGAAAACCAATTTAAAGGAAGGATCCATTTCCCTTGGACGGATGGGCTAGTGGTGAATTTTGGTCGACCAGAATCCAATAGCAATGTTCAGCAAGAGTTCATTTCAACTGGACATCAAACCACGCTGTTAAAAATGGTTGTAACAACATGAAATATGTTGCCATAGTATTATTATTATTATTATTATTATTATTATATTATTGGTGTAAAGGTGGGTCAAAAACTAGGGATCAGGCCTCACCGGAGACACAGAACCTGGGCAGCTGCAGTAGGCAGCGGTGGCACAGAGATGTTCACGGTGCATGGGCACCACAGGTTACAGTAAATCAATGACAGAATATTTTGACTTCTGACAGAAAATGTTGAAGGCTGTCCTTCATTTTGAAGGATTGCAAATCAAGCCATCATCATCATCATCATCATCATCATCATCATCATCATCATCATCATCATCATCATCATCATCATCATCATCATCTTTTGAGAGTTTCACAGACATTTTAACACAATGTTGCTCACAAATTAGATTTGCATCCATTGATCTTGTAATCTGTTTTGTTCCTCACATACTATAATGAGATTATTAATGAAGGATACATTAATTAATACATGAATTCCTGCATGGATTCATGATTGAATGTACCCTTATTACTACGTGTTACCTTTTATTTTAGTTTTGCTGAAAGGAAGAACTCCCATTCAGGTTAAATAACACCAGAGAGTTGCTAAAATCTAAAATTTTGTTGTATTCTAACATGCAGCGACAATGAAGGAATAATAATAATAATAATAATAATAATAATAATAATAATAATAATAATAATAATAATAATAATAATAATAATAATAATAATAACACTTGTCCGGGTAACTTGGTCTTTGTAATGACTAATGTGCCATCAATCTAATTATTTTCTTGTCTTTTTGCTGGAAGTCAATGAGGAAAAAAAGCACAGTAAGACTAGAAAACTAAAACAATATGAGCCTGACCTTGGTTCATCTGCAATCTAAGCTTCATGAGAAAATGCAGTGTCAAACTCTGCAACTTAGCCAACGCCATTACACTTCATCAGCTAATGAAGCAGATGTTTTGCCCGGACAACCGTGAGACAGCAATGGCCAAACAGCTTGTATTTACTTGACATGTACTATATTGCAACTCGGCTGTACTGTATAGCTCACTGAAGCAAGCAATAGTAAAGATGCAAAGTATGCCAGTTTTACCAAGCCGTGAATACAAATACATACATCGGAAAGAAACTGTTTTGTTTTTCACATTATATTGTTTTATAGTGCAGGTCTTCATGGTTTCCAAATTATTGCTTGGTTTTAGAGGTCAGTATTAGATTTTACACCAGTAATGTACCAATTTTGTAAAGAAAACAGAAGTTTACATTTGTGATGTGTGACGTGCACTTTGTTCCTGTGGAGAATTTCTCCTGCTTTGACCCACACTGCGAAATACAATGAAATGTTTTTTTTATTTTTTTTTATTTTCAGGGCATCCTTCAATGTGATTAGCGAAAGAGGGAGAGACTTCCATGTTCCAAGGATAGAACTGGGAGTCTCTCGGGTTGCTCATGTACCTCAAGCCCCAGTTGACCACCTCCCGAAAGCAATACACCAAGGGGGTTTCCAAAGTGGTCAGGCCGCAGCCCCCAAAATTGCCATCCACGAATTTCAGAACCTCATTTTGAAATAGTATTGGTGCTTATAATAATATGAATTAATAACATTCCAAGGATATAACTGAGACTCTCTCTGCAGGGTGTTTATGGTCAGTAAGATCCTCAAACCTGGATGAGTCCCTCACCCTTTCTCACGGTGTTCTGACGCTCCAGCAAAGACTGTATGTTAGCTCCATCATTCCATTCTGTAGATGGACTCCTTTCAATTCCCTCAAGGGTTCTCTTCCTTTTTGCTTTTCCTTGCCTATGAGGGTCTAAGGACAGAACTCCCAGGGGCAATTTTCAATCTCCTGCTTCACTCTCGACCGTTGGACATTGCATTATATTACATACACATGAATTGATCTTCACGTTGATCCGATCAGAGACGCTTGGGAAGCCCTGCGAGGCGACTGTTGTTGCTACAAAAACAAATTGATAATTGATGACTACTGGGGAAAGAAAATGACCACATGCCAGCCCAAAATAACACGGTTAACCCGCCCTGAGCTCAGCAGGGTCTGTGTACTCCCTAGACCCTAGTTCAATGCGACCATGCGGGCACAGCAATTAGTCCAATGTACGATGGTGGTAAACTAAACAATGGAGAAAGACTGAGCAAGTTTTTCGGAGGTGAGGATTGAGGAAAGCATGTTCAAACCATGTTGGGATTCACATTGAGGGAGGCAGTGGTAATGGGCTGAGGATGCACTGCCTTTAGTCTTCATCCACTATAGCAACGCAATTTTGGAAGGATGATTTTGACCAGATTAAGGCATGCTCCTCTGCTATATCACAGCCACTTACAACAAACCGAACACAAAGGACATAGAGTTATAGCAAAGAATGATCACCCTCTTCTTTTTCCCATTTCTGTGACGGACCCAATAAATAGACTTCTTGTGACCTTTTGTAGCCCATTTGAATAAAAGTCATGCTCACGTAAACAAATAGGAGTCAATGCTGCACAGAAATATATACAGTAATTCTAATTGAAGCTTGTACACACATATTTAATTGCTTACACCGATAATTTACAATAATATTTTCAAAGATAGCATGGCATTGCGGGGTATGTTACACAACCATTTCAGTTTCGTACAATTTTGAATTAAAATCATCATACCATGTCAAAAGGGAAAAGGCTAATAACTAGGCAATGTCTGTACCGAAAATACATAATTACCATCTGACCAGGGCCATGTCTTGCTGCCTGGTAATTACATGGAAATGTCGCATAATTAGCATGGAAGTTGTGGAAAGTTAGTGTGACAAATTATTACAATTTCTATATTAGCACAAAAACAGATACATGCTGCAAAAATCCATATGAATCTTTGTTTTCACCACCCATACTATTACTTTATACGCAGAATGTGGGGAAATGATAGGAACCCAATCATGAATTCTGGACAAATCGGGCAAGCAGACGGGGTTGAGGGAGCGTGACATGCTCAATATTTTTTAGATAGATGAATGTGGATGGTTTTTCAATGATGCAATAATGATACTGCACATTGTGGAGGGCTGTTGCATGTATTAGACAGCAATAGCAGAGGTTGGAAATACAGTATAAGCTGCATCATTGAGGAAAAACATGTATTGCAATATAAAAGTAAGACATTTTATAAAATTGGGCAAATTTGGCAATAAAACGAAACCTAAATACTGGATTGAGCCAGGGTGTTTTGACGGGTTTATAGAGGACATTTTGGATATCATGTTTTGTTTTTGAATGAGCTCGTCATTAGTGAATGCATTTGTAGATGTTGTCTTGTTTTGGGGTTTCAAAACTCAATAAATCAGGCTAGAAATTCAATTTGCTTTGACAAAAACCTTCAAAATATTGTTAATACAAGACTGGGAAATCTGGTGGCTCCAAAAGCTACTAAAGTGAAAACTGTTGGTCACATTATGGTCATTTTGGAGTGATTTTCTGATAAAGTTAAAGAGACTCAACGAGGTTGTCCATTTTCATACTCGTGACTGCCACCTCTGGCCATCCGCGTAACTGCAGTCTCCATGTTAAGCTGGTGAATGACTGCTGCCTCGGCCCGAACACGCAACTTTAGAGTGACGGTGGAGGCTTATAGCGGCAATTGAGTGGGATAGGTGTGGGCTCACAGTACAGCGCGGGACATTGCTGGAGCATGTAGGGGATGGAAAATATATTCTTTTTTACATTTTAACTTCCGTAGAGTCCCTTTAAACATATGACTAACAACATAAAACATCCACCATTTTTTTCTACTTTGACATAAGATGTTAAGGGACAAAACTAGTCAAATAACCCAATGTTCAATGTGTTCACCTGCTGTATCTCCCCTTCAGCCATCAGCTAATTTGAGCCTGTTGTTTCACATACACACTCCTACACACTACATTAGTATACACGGACACTTGAGGCAGAGTGCGTGGAGGGCCTTGCCCAAGGACACAACAGCAGTACCGCTCGATTGCATGATCATCAGACAAAAAATAATGTTACAGTACATCGAATATACAGCAACAAGGTTATTCAAACCTTACTCCAAATCTGTACTGCCATAGAGGCCAAGAGCAAGACATTGTAAACTTTGCCTCGAGTACCTGTATATGGTGAATAAAACATACCTCTGCTTTTTTATTTTGTATTTTATGATGCGAGTTGGATAATTTGTATATATAAATATATATATTTTACAGCTTTGGCTCACGCAAAAGGAAGCACGCACTCTACATACTTCTGTGGAGCAAGGACACTACACAGCTTTGGTTTTTATTTGAAAAGTATATGAGGCTGAACAAACCTGAGACTTTTATTAGTCAGTCAGGCAGAAGGAGAGCACAGCAGCAGCAAGGCCACCTTCAACACAAGAATAAGAATTCCAACAAGTGACCTCTGGGTTTACAACTCACATTTCTCTAACAAGCCAAGACAGGCATCAGAAGAAAATGGAGCTAACTGTGGACTTGGGTAGACAGCTCTAACACAGGCAACAGGGAGAGTTAAAAGCTTTTTCAGTTGGATCTCAATGTGTTTATGCTTCAGTAAAGGGAAATTGCATGGTGTTGTATGAGCGCAGGATATTGAGACGTGGTGATTTGTAGGCGCAGGACAGTTCGGGGAAGAGAAAGTGTGTTCAGTGGTGGGTAAAACATGGGAAATGACTGCCCATCACTAGTGAACGTCAGACATCCAAACCTTACATTTGACGTTGTGTAAAATCTGACAAACAGTAATTACAATTGAAAGCAAAATGGAACTCAATGGGCAAGAAAAGAACATATCAGTGTGGTGAGGGGTTTAGTTTAAGAAAGTATGCTTTTTTTGGTTGTTGTATTTGGTTGTTTGATGTTTTTATTACATTATTCGCAAAATCCACCCAAAATTTACTTCCAAGATGTTAAACTCAATGAATTCAATCTTACTATTAAAGACTGCAGCACATACTGTAGTTCTTTCAACACTCAATTGTTGTGCAAGGGCCTGAATGTGTCCCGACAGTCCAGCTGCTATAGCCCTCTCTGTGTGTGTCTTTTCTCATGTAATTATCAGCTCCCGCTACAGGAACGGAGGCTGTGATCTCCACTGGGCTCAGCTCCCTCTGTCAGGACGGCCCAGAGACTCCAAATTAACTCCAGAGACTCAACTGCCTGGAGCAACATGAAACAGGACATTACATTTGGACAAGGCCAGTTACATTGGAGCTGTGCCGCGCAGACCGACATGTTAAAGGGGACGTTAAGAGAAGAGGAAATGGTTCGGAGCGGCTTTAAAGGACTTTGCCTTAACATCAAGCACTATTGTTGACTTTTCTCTTAGCAGCAAGCCATCATCAGCTTGTTCGTCTAACAAATAGTGGCAAAGAAAATCATTGATTTAGTCTACATAAGTATGTAAATTAGCTGCAGCGCTTTACAATAAGGGTATATTAGCTCATACATCATTCATAATGAATTCATGCATTAATTCATCATGACTTCAAGCATGGATTAATCAAGAATGAACACAAGTTAATTTGTGG
>OMNZ01022571.1:0-11624 GCA_900303255.1 Lesueurigobius sanzi | reverse complement strand
ATACTTTCACCTTGATTTGCTAAATATTTTTGTATAAATATGGTGAAAGATTAAAAATATGTAGCAACACTTTTACGCCAACTGTTGTCTGTCTCTTCTTTCTTTGTCTCTCCCTCTCTCCTTCCTCTCTCTGTCTCTCCTTCCTCCCCCTCTCTCCGTTACCTCTCTGTCTCTCTCCTTTCTCTCTCTTCTATCTCTCTCCTTCCTCTCCCTCTCTCTTCGTCTTCTCTCTCCTTCCTCTCTCTCTACGTCCTCTTCCTCTCTCCTTCCCCTCTGTCTCTCTCATTCCTCCCTCCCTCTCTCTCTCTCTCCATCTCCTCTCTCTGTCTCTGTCCTTCCTCTCTCCCTCTCTCCTTCCTCTCTCTCCCTCTCTCCTTCCTCTCTCTCTCTCCTTCCCCTCTCTCTGTATCTCTCCTTCCTCTCTCTCTTCGTCTTCTCTCCTTCCTCTTCCCCTCTCTGTCTCTCTCCTTCCTCCCTCTCATCTCTCTCTCCTTCCCCTCTCTCTTCCTCCCTCTCCTCTCGCTCTCCTTCCTCTCTCTCCTTCCTCTCTCTTTCTCTCTCTCTCTCTCTCTCTCTCTGTATTCCTTTGGTATTTGAAAAGTAACTGTATTCGAAATACCCTCAAATGAGAGAGTATTTGTACCTGAATACAGTTACTCAAAATGAGTATTCTGAATACATATTTTAAATCCATGTATTTAGTTACTCCCCAACTCTGCTTGACAATATTGTGACGGTTTGTTCAGAGGGATTTTTCAATATTTAATTCCTAGACAGATTTGTTGAGATTTGAACCCCCCAAAAACAAGGCAAAATTTGAATATTTACATAAGTATGTGACCAGACACAAGTCGATTCTGAGGCATTTTGAGTTATTCACAGATTCTGAAAGTGTAGAACGATGTGTAACAAATGGAAATCTGATCATATTTGGAGAAGTTCTAGCCATTTGAAGGTAGGCACTTTGGAAAAGGTAAACCTGAGATAAGCCTTCTCTTAGTTGGCCTTGTTTGAGACAATGGTCCTTCTTTTCCATCTCATTTCCGTCGTCCATTTTGTCATTGGCTGCAGCGACTGTCAATCAAACAGTTGGCGGCGACGTAGGGCGGTGTTTCGGGTGGAAAAAATGGCGGCGGAACGAGGCTGAACATTCCTCTCATTCATGATACTTGCAATAATTCAACACCGTATTTTGAAGAGTAGGCTTTTTATTTGTAAACTGGTCCAAATCCTGAAAATTGAAGAAAAAAAGTCCACCATCCAGTAAACAGGACGTTCCCTTTTTAAAACATGGCTTAATTTTACCCCCAAATATTACACAAAAACACCAAACACACAGGCTGCTTTTTCCCTCTGTGGGCAAAAACATTTTCAAATCCATTGCTGTGAGTTTGCACAGACGGACGCATTTAGCGAACAATAAAAATGTTCATAATTAAGACGACGACAGCTGAGGCCTTTCTCGGAGACAAAGTCATAAACAGATTTGAAGAGAATAACTGTGAGGACTGCAACAGCTGCTCACATCTGCAGAGCGCAAACAATGAGCTAATGTTCATGTTTCGATGACAAACTGAGGAGACGAGTGCGATGCTTTCACATCCAGAGGCCTCTCAGCGAATACTCGCTCGCTTTTGTGGCTGAAAACCTTCGCTCTGGATATTTGATTTATAATCAAAAAGCTTTCAGGTTCACTTCATGTCGAATAAACAAGTTTCTGAAATAAATCCTGTATGACCATCTTGGATTTGCTTCAAACTGTGCATGTGTTGTGTTGATTTACCTCTCGACCCACTATGAGGGCTCAATAAACTTCACCTTACCTTATATTATAAACCTTACAATCTATGATACAGATGTGCAATATTTAAACAACATTATTCGGATATTTTACTAAACTGTTGGATTTAATTCCATTTAATTTGAACACAAATTACATCAAAATAAGACATCAAAAAACACAAAATCAGGACCGAGGGCCGTTCCCTGTCCGCAGCAGGAGCTTTTTTCATTGCCAGCAGTAAGTCAGACCTGTTCCCAGTGCATCTTGGTCTACGCCAAGGCTGTCCTTTGACAGGGGCCGCAGGGGTGGGACTGTTGTGGTGAAGAAGGAGCTGAGCCCAAAGACAAAGCTCTCGATTCACCAGTCAATCTACGTTCCTGCTCTCAACTATGGGCCTGGATTAGACCTGGATTAGACCTAATTCTTACTCTCACCTTCGGTCATGAGATTTGGGTCATAACCGAAAGGACAAGATCGCAGATACAAGCGGTGAAAATAAGTTTGGGGTGCTGGGTGAACCCTTATAGACAGGGTGAGGATCTCAGTCAATGGGGAGGAGCTCGGAGTAGAGCCGCTGCTCCTTCACATCGACAGGAGCCATCTGAGGTGGCTCGGTCATCTGTTTTCGGATGCCTCCTCGTCCCTCCCTGGGTTGGTGCTCCAGGCTGGTCCCAGTGGAAGGAGGCCCCAGGGAGAGACCTATAGGACACACTGGAAAGACTATGTCTTTAAACTGGTCTGAGAACCATCAGAAGCTGGAGGCGTTGTGTGGGCAGAGAAGTCTGGGCATCTCTGCTCAGACTGCTGCCTCCGTGACTCGACCCCGAATAAAGCTGAAGAAAATGGACGGATGGATATTGTGCAGCCCGAGTAAAGGATATGATTAATTATTGTGTCATTTTTATTTATTTATTTGACAGGGACAGTATAAACATTGCGACCCACAGGTAACCGATGTCAAAGTACATAGGGCTTCTAGCCACAGGCTAATTTGCAACCCACGTCCCTGGTTAGGCTTTTCGTGAACAGCTAAAGTTAAGAAACACATACAAAAGGATTAAGACAAAAATAAGAAAAAAGTACATTGAAATATTTGGCCCCATTTGTCCACACCACATCCAGTTCTAGTGCTCACACTTCTGATTTTCCTTAAGCCACTTTTTCAGTTTTGTGGAGAAAAGTCTGATGTCCGATTGTGACTTTAGTTCCAGCGGCAAAGACAGCAGCTCGAGTCCACACACCTTCACTACTGCACCTTTGTATTTCTTCACACATTACATCAGGGGCTAATCCATTAAGACACTTAAAAATAGCTTTTAAAAAGGAGAAATGTATGTCTCATCATATTATATTTTTGGGTAATATGGCATATCACAGTTATGTCCTGCCAAATTTGTCGGCATACTGACAGTGGTTTCATCTCAAAGCAGGAAGGTTCTTGGGTCTTCTCTGTGCGGAGGTAATTTAGTGGCATTTCCTGTCCTTAGACCATCCTTATTAGCAAAGAAAATAATAAAAATCCATAACATAAATCCACACATGAACAAAAAAGTACATCATATAGTTGCTTTGTACTAAATAAATCTATCCTTAGAATGCAAGAGTTACCTTTCCATTCCCTGATTTTCCCACACTATCCCCACTCCCCATTGGATCCCGCCTGTAAACTCCAGCGCTAGCTCCGTTTGTCAGTCGATCTCATGACTGTGTGAAATGGCTTTTCTTCCGAGTGAGACTCTGAGATGCTTCCTCTTTTATCTCTGACTTCGCCGCTCTGTGCATCGAATCGTTAAACAATCCTCCTCCGTTTGAACCTCCAGAGTCAGCAGGAGCACGCCACCAGAACTCACAAACCACATACTATTTATAACATACTACGCACATGTGCTGCCGACGCTGGAGTGGTACAGAACACACGTATACGCACCAGGCATGTGCAGCGCGAGGCTTCCGAAGAGCTGAAGGTTGAGGATGTGGCCATTTCAAAGAGCGGCTGAGAAAACGTCGTCGTTGTTTTACATTTACATTCTTTCCAAAAATGGACTAGAAAAAAAAAGTAGGACTCGAGTGAAAACTAAAATTGGGAATAGCGAAAAACGAGTGTCTCTCAATTTTCTTCAAATTCATACCAAAGAAAGGTTATCATGTCCAGTAACATCCCTGAAAGTTTCAGGATGGGCAGTCCAGTGTCCAGACAGTACAGTGAGGCCAATAAGTATTTGATCCCCCTGTGATTTTGCATGTTCTCCCACTTAGAAATCATGGAGGGGTCTATAATTTCCATCGTTGGTGCAATTCCCCTGTGAGAGACAGAATCTAAAAAAAAAATCCGGAAATCACATTGTATGATTTATTAACAATATTTTTGTATATTACTGTGTCAAATAAGTATTTGATCACTTGCTTAGCATTGCTTAGATTTTTTCTTTTTTAGATTCTGTCTCTCACAGGATGGGAATTGCACTAACGATGGGAATTTTAGACCCCTCCATGATTTCTAAGTGGGAGAACTTGCAAAATCACATGGTGGTCAAATACTTATTGGCCTCACTGTACCATGTATTTTGCCTGATTGCTCAAAAAGTTATGGAATGCCCATCCTGAAACTTTCTGGGATGTTAGTGGACATGATAACCTTTCTTTGGTATGAATTTGAAGAAAATTGAGAGTTTTTTGCTATTCCCAATTTTATTTTTCACTCCTTTATAATTTTTTTCTAGTCCATTTTTGGAAATAATGCTTACGTTACATTTCGAAAATGGCCATACAGTATTTGGTACATATACAGTTCTGACCTCAGCCTCACTTGCCTGCTTGTGTTAAAATCACTACCCCAAAGTGGAAAAAGCTTTCAATGATAGTACTCATCTGTATAATATCCAATGTCGTGCTAATTGGACGAAAATGTGTTAGCCCATATCTCACTAATTAGCTGACTTTGAGCAAAAATATTTGATATTTGGGCTCTCACAGTTTCTCCTAGAGGTCAATCACTCCACCAAATTTCATCAAAATCTGTGACATGAGTGCATTTTCTTGGTTGAATTGACACGGAATGACCCTTAGACAGTCTTACTCCAACAGAGGATTGGTTTGCAAGGACACATTCTCAAACAGTTGACAACAAGCACTTTAATTGATACTAATGAGTTGATGATGAAAAAACACAAGGTCCTTCTACAGCAGGGGTGTCCAAACTGTTTGCATCTAGGGCCGCATTTTGAATTGTATACGGCATGGAGGGCCCACAGATCATTCCACTGGGTTAATCTGAGAAAGGTTTAAACCTTTGCCACCTGTATTTAGTTTAGAGCCTTAATACAAGCTGTGTCTCACAATAAAATGTTAGCTTTAGCGGTTTTAATCATGTGGAACTTACAGAAAACAGTATCATCTCTGGAGACGCCTATTGCCTATTCAACAAGAAGACGTAAAAAAAGAAACAAATTATTTAATTGCTTTAGTGCTCTATCGTTAAGCTACATTTTTAGAACAGCGGTGATTGGTTAAAAACTGATGTGGTTGAGCCAATTAGCAGCAAACGTTCCCCCAAAAGTCCCTCCTCTTCCCGAACGATTTAAACCTCCTTTCCAGTCTTTCGAAATTGAACTTCCATACCACCAAGCTTTTTGCCTGGTTAATCTGGAACCCCAACCTACAAATCTAAACTAAATACAGATACAGATACACCACAGTGTGAATGGTGAATGATTCCTTGATGTAAAGCGCTTTGGGCCTAAAGCAGACAGAGAAGTGCTTTGTAAATGTGACCATTTATTAAAAAATAATATAAAACGGTGGCCCAAGTGAACCCTTCTCTCCCTGTGCCCCAGCAAGCAAGTGTTTACGGCCCCGGAAGTCAGCACACAATGACTAAAGTATGAGCCAGTACTTTTTTAAAGCAGTATTAGTGGCAGATTTCTGGGCTTGAAAACAAATGAAGAAAAACTGCCCTGATATCCGGCTCAACGGATTTTTTTACAATTTAAATGTGTCTGGTCCAAAATGTCAAATCGAAAAGCGGTGACAGTTTTGTGAAAGTGAAATGATTTATTTTATTGTTGCCTGTGTAACAGACATCTGTTTGAGGGAGAGCGGGGCCAGTCTGAGGCATGTTAAAACAACTGGCCATCTGACAGACTCCATCTGCTGCTCCATCAGCTTCACGCAAACGACGGGAAGTCAAACAACAATCTGCTCAAAATAAATACATAAGGATTAGGTGGATACGTGTTTTTAACCATGTGACTCAAAAGTTTTATTTTCTCAGGTCGTTCCCAACTGTTGCAGCTTTGGGAAACGACTTTAAGGGGAGACACTGGAGGTAAAAGTGTCTTTCAACCAACAAATACATGTCCAAATCTTTAAAATAAGGAGTGTATTCATTGCGATAATTCTCCATAGAACTATACGGGAAACTAACTTCAATGACCATTCTCTCAAAATGCATTTTTTTCTCACATTGTGGCAACAACATCTCCACTTTAGCAGCTCCAAACTCCAACTCCTAACTTTCCAGTCTTTTAGTTAACAGTATATACAGTAGAAGGCTTGGTCAGAGGGATTTTCCAATATTTAATTCCATCTCCACTTTTATAGCTCCCACAGACTGAATTGAAGCTAATTTATCAATCAGTAAAACTTTATTTCTGCAGTTTTTTTGTAGCACTTTAGAATACGGCCTGGTAACTACTGGTAACTACTAGGTAATTACCCTAGTAATTAGTGATTGCTATAAAAAATGAACAATAATTACCCAGTAACTAACCCTAACCCTAACTCTGAGGTAATTAATCATAACCCTAACCCCCTTACTAGGGTAATTACCTAGTAGATAGTAATTACCTAGTACTTACCAGTTGTTACCGGGCCGTATTCTAAAGTGTAACCATTTTTTTTTTCTACAAAATGCAACTCAAAGTGCTTTACAGATTAAAACATAAAAAGAAAAACATCTTATCTTGTCAAGATATCACTTTTTGTCGTGTGGTCACAACTTTTGTCCCAAATTGTTTCCTAATTCTGAGAAAAACTTACACAGTTGTGCTCAAAAGTTTCCATCCTCTGACAGAATGACAGGGGATGTAAACTTATACATTTCATAGAATATGAATGATTAAATATTTCTCTCATGGTTAGTGGTTGTGTTATTGTCAAAAACCCTGCTTTACAAACTCGCCAAATGTCCCTGATCAAAAGTATATTGTGCATCTTGAAACATCAAGTTTGTCCTGTATTTCAGCTGAAGTGAGTTTTTCTTTGCTCCTGAACAGTTTTCCTGGAAGTTGTTGAAGGTCATGTAAACGTTAGATCAGGGACATTTGAGTAGTTTCTGTTTCATTAAGATTTCAAAAGAGTAAACTCAGTTATTTGACGCTAAACGGCTTCACACAAACCACTGACCATGAGAGGAAAAAAACATGTTTGTGTCATCATTCATATTCTATGAAAAAATGAGATTAAAAGGATATGGAAACTTTTTTTTCACTCACGGTTAGTGGATATGTGAAGCCATTTATTGTCAAATCATAATAACAGAAACCACCCGTCAGAACATCAGCCAGGGCATGTAAACTAATGAGTAGTGACAATACATTGATTTTTCCGATACGGCACAATACAAAACTGTTTACTTTTTATGCTACTATTCAGGGTTTATACAGGTCGCAGCAAGTGAAATTTATACTACATTTTTAATGCCACAAATCGGTGCATATTAAAAATTAATTTCCTTATTCAATAGAATATTTGATAGAGAACTTTTCAACAGAAATAGTGTATCATTTGAAGAAAAAGAAGCGAGGAGTGCTCAGGGGCTCAAAGCTGTAGGAACCGGTGCTCTTCTGATAAGGCAGGTTAAATGTACGAAGAAATGAGTCAGAGGAACTCGGATACATCAAAGGTTCTTAGTTTAATTCGCCAACGCGTTTCAACTTACAGTTTTCATCAGGGCTTTGTGTGAAATGCCCAGGTGCATGACCACCTATTTAAAGAGGAGGTCATGTGACCTCGAAATAGTGTACTCCAGTCTAGACTCTTATTTTTTGGATTTTTGACAAACTTCTGCAGTGAAAGTAGTTGAAAAATGTCATTATTTTCCAAGAACTTTTGATTTAACGCCAGTTTGAATTCGATTTAATACTTTTTAATGACATTTAAGGCCTTATTTTTGACACAATCCATTTAATGACTTGACTACTGATACTTTTGATAATGTCATGCATATTAATTAACATTGTGAATATTAATGATAAACGTTATATAATCACAGTAAATAGAGGCCAGTAATGGCCAATAATACAGCCAGGACAGCACAACCATTTTAAAAACTTAGATTAACTTTAATTTCTTAGGTCTATGGTTGTGTATTTAATTGTAAATGAAGTTATCAGGGACAGTTTAAAACAATGCATATGAAAACAAATATAAATCATAAACAAAAATTGAGCTGTATTTGTTCATAAAGTAAAAATGTTGAAAAAGAAAAAGAAATGGCTCATCTTTCTTTAAAAATAGTGATATATCGCGTCTCAGTCCATCGAGGCCTTTACAATACCGTCCTAATACAAAGTGTCTTCTCTTTCAATTGAACAAATCATTCCTTTGTTCGGCACAAAACTGAAGAACGTGAAGTCGGCCTGCGCTGGGTTCAAGCAGCTCTCGGACAAAGATATCGTTTCATTATTGTCAAAGAAATGGGAGGTTTGGAAAAAGAAAAGAAGTTTAGCCCGTCTCCCTGAACTGAGAAAACACATGGCTCCTCCTCCACATGTGCATTTAAAAGCATCGAGGGCAGAGTCTCACTGTCTTTTGGACAGAAACGCTGGATGTGAAGGTGGTTTTATACCTACAGCGACAAAAGGAGTGAAATATAAAGCTCTGACCTTCCTGTAAGAGAATGAAAATATGTAGCTTTTCTTAATAAAATATCTTTGAACATATCTTTATTTTTCTCTCTGTGCTGCTCCACCTGCTGAGTTCATGTGCCAAAGTTTGTCTATTCAATAAACTATTTCAACTAGTTCTTTTTGACAGTTTGCACATGGTTAGAATTACTATAGGGACCTTTGGTAAAACAGAAATTACCCCAAGACGTCGGTAAATTGATGTCAGTACTTTACTTATTTGTACTGGCTTTGTTTCCTGGAAATGTAAAAAAAAAAAAAAAAGTCTGTAAAAATGATGGACAGAAAAGACTTTATGACGACAATGGGCCTCATTCATGAATATTTTCTTAAGAAAAAGTACAACTTAGGAGAAACTTAAGAAAAACTTCGGTCTGATTCACAAAGTGTTGTGAAGAAGACAAAACTTCTTAAAGAGAGATGCCCCAAATTCATGAAGGTGAAACTAAGAACACCACTCCCCTCATTCATTATCAGGACATTTACATCATATTGACTATGGAAATACAAAGACACGCCCTTTAATCTTCCATATATGGGCATGACCAGAGCATGAGGCAGTACTCCTGATCTCTCCTCTGATTACGACAGGTGTGACTCAGAGCAGCAGCTAACGAGCTGCAGCCCTCAGTTGTGAAAGTCTACACTAACTATCTCTGCTCTGTACCACCTCTCATCACATGCATTATTTCAAAAAATATATTTTTAAGTGAAATCATTTTTAGAAAAATGTCCCTCATGCTGTGAAAGACTGAGCATTTTTGGGTCCATTTTGATTGTGATAATATTCTAAAACTGCAGATTTTCTGTGCGTAAGAGTCCTCCTGCCCGTTCTTAGGATTTGTTCTTCCAGAAGAACTCTTTCAGCTAAGAACACATTTTGTGAATTCCTAAAATGTTCTTAAGTCTGCCTTAAGAACAAATTTGTGCATAAGTTTGTTTCGTGAATGAGGCCCATTGATCTTTTTATTCCTTTGAACACACAATTTTAATTTGTTACTAATTTCAAGAAGGTTTTTTGCACTTATAAGAACATAACAAATCACTCTCAAAATGAGAGAGGAATAAAATTGTCTAAATTTACTTATTTCAAGAAATATTGACTGATTTTTGACTCATTTTATACAGTTCTACTAGTTCTACTTTTGGCTTGTTGGGCCTATGCCAAGTTCATTTAAGATTTCAATCATTTAAAATGTATTTTTCAATTCAGTCCATAGGTGGTGCTATGACAATGGCAGCTGAGCTGTTTTGTTCAGGTCAGAGGAACAGATCTTAAATCAGGGCTGTCAAACTAATTTTGGTCGTTGGTCAAAATTCACCTACAATAGCGGGTCGCGGGTATTGTAAACAGGAAAGTGCTATTGACAAAACATTTTTTTCCCCTATAAATTAATAACAATAATTAGCACTGTGATAATTCAGCACATTTGATTGACATGCCCCATAGCACTGTCACCTAATAAATAATAATAATGGCTTACTCTTGTATTAAAAGCCTGCCACCAGGGCCGTAAAATACTAAAAACAACCCTTTTATCAGTGACAGAACACCTTTAGTTTCTGTAGCTAGTGTCAGTGCCCTCTGCTGGACAGGTGTGGAACCATTTTTAGATGTTGGCTGCCCCCTGACGGCTGGAGTTTCAAACATCCATAACTCCTGACAGGAATGGGCTAGAGACTTGTTTCCTTTTTTGACATGCTCAGAAATGTGTGCTCTATAAGTCGCGGGTCGTGTGTCTTAAATTAACACCTTTACCATCCATCTGTAAACGGGAAAGCTGTAAAAACTGCCAAAATCAAATGATTTCTGAGATAAACATTATGAATGATAACACAAAAATCTTTTTTTCCACTCATGGTTAGTGGTTTGTGTGAAGCTATTTATTGCCAAATAACTGAGATTACTCTTTTGAAATCATAATGAAACAGAAACTACTCAAATGTCCCTGATCTAACGTTTACATGACCTTCAACAACTGCCAGGAAAACTGTTCAGGAGCAAAGAAAAACTCACTTCAGCTGAAATACAGGACTCTCTGACAAAATTGATGCTTCAAGATGCACAATATGTAAACTTTTGATCAGGGACATTTGGCTAGTTCCTAGTTGAAAGTGTCAATAAATGAATGACTGGACTCGAATCCCCTGGACATCACAGCTTGAATCACCCTAAAAAGCAGAAAAACTGGGTGGTTTTTTTTTACACAATTTCTTAGTGATATTGAAACTCTATTATGGCATGATTATTACCGATGTGTGAAGTGGCCTGACACCTCGCTCCGTCTGAACGTGAGCGCTCTGGTATAAATGATGAGCGAGAGTTTGTGGCCCTCCTGCGTTCATGTCCATCTGCAGAGCGGCCTGTTTCAGATTATTACAGATCTGTAAATATGGCGGCTCGTCTGCGCACCAGCCTGACGCAGCAGGAGGACGCTGCCACACAGACGCACGGGGAGAGTTTCGACATGACAAAGTTATACGCACCGAGTAATCGTCTGGAGACGGGTTCAGGCGAGACACGGCAGGTGAAGTGAGGGGGGAATTGTAATTGAAACTTTTGAGAAGATAAGATGACAAGATGGTTCTTTATTGATCTCACAATGGAGAAATGTACTTGTCACTAGGGCTGGGTACCTTTCATGTTTTTTCGATACTAGCACTTTAACGATACTTGGTTTACGATACCGATACCTGAACGATACCTTTATCGATACCTATACTAAATTATTGGTCATCTACACAAAAAAGTTAATATTTTTAGTTTAAATGACCCAAATTCATCTTATTTATCTAAATTTGAGCTGTTTTAGTGGCTCATTTGACCTAATTCTAACCACTTGTTTTGACTTGCTTCAATAGATTTCTACTTAGTTCCTTTTTTATTTAAATTAATTTACCAATGGGGTAAGAAAATTGGTCTTTTGTCAGTTTTA
>OMNZ01022561.1:6805-16961 GCA_900303255.1 Lesueurigobius sanzi | reverse complement strand
TTGAGGGGTGTACTGTGAGCCTGCAGAACAGCTTGAGTTTCTCTAAAAGTTGTTTGAGGCTTATCCACCATCCGGACTATTCTGTGTTGCATCCTTTCATCAGTTTTTCTCTTCTGTCCACGTCCTGTAGTGCCATTGAGTGCAAATGTATTTATTATACTCCGCACTGTGGACAAAGAAACATTAAAATCTCTGGAGATAGACTTGGAACCTTGATG
This sequence comes from Lesueurigobius sanzi, assembly GCA_900303255.1. Taxonomy (NCBI): domain Eukaryota; kingdom Metazoa; phylum Chordata; class Actinopteri; order Gobiiformes; family Gobiidae; genus Lesueurigobius; species Lesueurigobius sanzi. Next base: position 16,743 of record OMNZ01022561.1, on the reverse strand, counting down.
CTGTTAATGGTTATCCACAGTTTCGGTTCTCAAGTCCTCTGGGCACACACACACAATGCAAAGATTGAGTCAACTTCTCTCCTTTTTTATCGTTTTCCAGATATGATTTTTACATTGCCCACATCTGCTACACCTGTTACTGCCACATGTGAGTTTAAACAAGTATCACATGCTTGAAACAAAGTTAAATAATTTTGTCCGGCCATTTTTTTGAGTTTTGTGTGAAGTTGCGTCTCCTTTTCCCCATGCTGCACTTACCTCTCCATCTCTGGCAAAGCTTTATCCTTTCATCACAGAGCACCAGCAGCAAAAACACGCGGCAGAGCTTCAGTACAGCAGCACGGCGCGGCACGGTCACTTGTTTTTGTTGTGTACGCAGGTAGCAGGAAGAGGGAGGGGCTTAAGGAGAGTTTGCTTGGAGAATAAGGAAATGAACAGATTTGTTTGTAGTCGTTTTATACCAATATAACGTTTGCCAACCGACAAAAAGTTAAACAATGAGCAAGATGTGTTTAAGCCTAACCTAATACATACAAAAAGCATGATACCCCCTCTTTAATACAGTACAAAAACAAACTCTCTGTCCGTTCCTTTACTGTGCACACATGTACCACCACCAACACCAAAACCAAACATCACGTTAGGGCCCCGCGCCAGGAAAGCCATTTACCTCACCTCTGCTCCGATTGGGGCGTGTGCGACTCCGTGTAAACTCAAGACGTGGCTTTCAATGTCATGTCTTAATGATACGGGGGATATCCAAAGCAAACAAAACACCTCGGGACAATGGCAGCGGCTCCAGGAGCGTCGTAAATCCAAAATGGAAAATGCCCTCGGTAATGACAAGGCTTTAATCGTCTGCGTGGCAAAACATTAAAGCAACAGGTTGGAATTGAATTATGGCTTTGTACAATTCCATACAAGCAAACAACAATAGGTTTGAATAGAAAGTGCCATATCAAAGAATGCAACAGCCATGTCTTTATGATTTAAGGTGAGTTACGGCAGTTGGAGACATGGTCTTGTTCAGTTTTTTAATAAGATAGTTATTAGTGAATACATCTGTAAAAGAAAGTTTGCCTTGTTTTTTGGGTTTCAAAACTAAATCAGTCTAAGTGTGTACTCAGACCAGAACAGTCCTTTGGTCCGGACCAAAAGCAAACTTAATTGTTTTCGTTTGGTGCGAACCGCACCAAAGTGGTGAACTGTATTTTGTAAACTCATCCATGTGTGTGATGATTGGTGCTCCCATTGGACAGAAATGACTAGGGCTGGTCAAACCAGGGACATTTGTCTTTTTCCTCTCCCAAACCCCTGCTCTTCTTTAATGCGTTTCATACCTTCATATAAGTTTGAAGTTTTTTCACTTTGACACCCCATTGTTCAGGAGACCCTCTCCTTCATTTTCTCTCTGAACACGACCACATTTTTGTCTTTTCTAGCAGTTGGGTTATGTGTACATCTGCCCAAATATCCAGGAGGCACAGTGTCTCCTCGTTGCTCCAGGTCTGTCCACAGCTCATTGTTTGTAGCATAGTATTAGCATTAGTTAGCCTGGGAATACCCAGGCTGCTCGCGCTCGAATTTCAATTCGAACTGTGAGACAGCCTGGAAAGGAAGACCGAGATCTTCGCATGAATCTGGGGACCAATCACAGCGCGGGGAGCCGATGACACATAAAAAAAAATCGAGTGACGCGGAAGTTGTAGTTTTTGTGTACGGATCCAACTTGGCCGCAGCAGATGCAAAGCTATCTTTCGATCAAGCGTTAGATTGTGTTCTAAACACATTAAATCGAAAATTTATATTAAAAGAAGTACAGCGTTTGGCTTTACAATATTTTATTACGAAGAAAGATGTTTGGGCCTCGTCGACTTTCTGTCGCAACATACGTCATCGGGACTCGACGCGCGCAGACGTATATGATAGACATATGTAGCGGCCAATAAACGGCTAAGGACAATCGTAAACCACAGCTCCCGTACGAGAAAATCAACCGTTGTTTCCCAGGCTAAATATTCACTTGTGATATTTAGCCAGGCTAAGCATTAGTAGCAGTGAAGGGCTCATTTTTCCCACCGTGCCTTGCTACAGTGGCTTGTTAGGCCCAAAGAGGCGCATGTATCCTGGAGTAGGTTCGGATCGACACGTTTGTATTCACACCTGAAGGAAACCACACCAGTCTGTTTGGAAGCGGACTGAGACCACCTAAAAAAGTGGGACTCTTGATCTGCACCAGGATTCGAAGCGGTCGAAACGAACCCTGGTCTGTTTAAACTGGACCAAACAGTGCAGGTCTGAATACATCCTAAGAATTAAATATTGTGACGTGGCCATCTTTTGAGCTGCCAGAGAAAATATTCTTTGATAACGCACTCTGAGTTGTGATGTTATTGGCCTATAGGCTGTAACTGGGCTGCAGCAGGAGCCTGGGGCTGTTTCAGACATGAATAACGTCACAAACATTTTCTTTCATGTAAATCTATCAAATAATGACACAGACAGAAATAACTTTTGCATCATGCGTTTGAGATACCATGAGATGTAGAACACCCCGCTGGGTTAGCACAAGTTGGTATGGACCAAAGCTGCCTCCGGTGCAGCTTTGGACCGTTAGTGTTGTTAGTGATGTATAAAAAAGTGTATAACTAAGAGCCTACATTTCATTCGTAGGACTCGCTCTGCTGACTGTGGAGATGCATCAGGCCCAGATCATGTGTAAAGAAAGAGACATCACCGGGAATCTATCTCAAACTTATAAGGTAAGTGCCCTAGCCCTTGAGCTAAGGTTCGAAAGTATATGGGCCGGTCAAAGTGATAAAACTCCCAGGCTGAAATAATGTCCCAGCATGGCCCTGCAAGACTGTAAAGTTTGTATGATTCTGTAAGAGCTACTAAAGTGGAGATGTTGTTGCCACAATGTGGCAAACACTGAGTTTCCCCTTGTAGTTCCCATATAAGGTGGCACAGTGGCACAGCGGATAGCCCTCATGTCTCACAGCAAGAAGGTACTGGGTTAGATTTCCAGGCCTTTCTGTGTGGAGTTTACATGGTTTTCTCGTGTCTGGATAGGTTTCCTCTGGGTGCTCCAGTTTCCCCTACCTCTAAAACATATGCAATAGGGTCCCATCTGGGACCAGGACCCCTGAAAAAGAGATTTTTAATCTCAGTGGGATTTTCCTGGTTAAATAAAGATCAAGTAAAATCAAAGATATAGTTCTATGGAGAAACGTTGAATCAGTCTGGAGCGCGCTTCCGGATCTCGATGGCCCGCTGGATCAGAGAAGTGCGCTCCCCAGACTGTGCCTACTGTCAAATAATTATTGCCACAACTTCTCCAAATATTATCAGATTTCCATGTGTTCCATATTGTTGGAAAGCTTAGATACTACACTTTCATTAATTTCATTCTATAAGAAAGAAACTAGTGCTAAAATGCATTGTTTGAGAGGAGAGAAAGACAGATCAAAGCTGTCTCTGTAGCAGCCACACGCTGCTCTGGGTCATGTCTCTTGTACAATGTGAGCTGCTCTGTCCTGTGCGTTATCGCTCCACATGTGAGCACCTCAATCGTGGGCTCGGACACTAATTCAGTTGCATAGTAAGAGTTGATAACTAATTTGTCATTTTCAAAATTGTCTCTAAAATCATAGAGTATGGCCAGCTTAAAGGATAAAAGTAGACAAAAATCTAAATATTTACAATTGCATAAAAATCTATGTTTTCAGCTGCTGTATCTCTACCTACATGTAATGAAATACCTTTGTACATTATTTACAGCTACAATACTTCCAAAACACAGCACTGTACCTTCCTTTTATTATTATCATTGTATTATCAATCTGTGCTCCTGGTGACAACTGAGGACATACCACTAATCAGAGCCTATACTTGGATCACACACCTGTCGCGCTGGCCCCTCCCTCGGCCCCGGGGCCAACTTGTTTGTGGAAACCGTCTCTATCACAACTGGATCTGTAACCACATGGCCCCGGGGCCCCTGTCTGCTGGCTGTGGCACCGGGCCAGTCACGCACGTCGCTGTCACTGGTCCCCCCCTCCTTCCCCTCTTTCTTTTGGATTGAAAGCTTTGAACCTACTTCCCGCTCTTGGCTGATTGACAAAAAGCAACGCGCTTAATTTTCAGTACAAGTTATGATTTCGTAGCTGCGCAGATCAAAGCTAATGTGGGATTATGTTCGACCACTTCAAAAGGGGACTTTGCAACAATTCGCTGACTGGCTATTACGGGCGCGGTTATCAAAGGCCGTGGCGTGTTTAGAAAGTGAAAACAGAGGAAGTTTGGCGTCTTGTTGTGCGGACACGCTCAGGTGGGTGAGCACAACGGCCTGCGCTCAGCCGCGGACACGCACCTGGGAGCGCACCTGGCCCACCTGCAAGAGAGTCAAGAAGAACTGTGAAATGAGAAGTATACAACGCAAAGGAGTCAGTCAAAAAGAACTGTGAAATGAGAAGTATACAACGCAAAGGAGTCAGTCAAAAAGAACTGTGAAATGAGAAGTATACAACGCAAAGGAGTCAGTCAAAAAGAACTGTGAAATGAGAAGTATACAATGCAAAGGAGTCAGTCAAAAAGAACTGTGAAATGAGAAGTATACAACGCAAAGGAGCCAGTCAAAAAGAACTGTGAAATGAGAAGTATACAACGCAAAGGAGTCAGTCAAAAAGAACTGTGAAATGAGAAGTATACAATGCAAAGGAGTCAGTCAAAAAGAACTGTGAAATGAGAAGTATACAACGCAAAGGAGTCAGTCAAAAAGAACTGTGAAATGAGAAGTATACAACGCAAAGGAGTCAGTCAAAAAGAACTGTGAAATGAGAAGTATACAACGCAAAGGAGTCAGTCAAAAAGAACTGTGAAATGAGAAGTATACAACGCAAAGGGAGAAATACAGATACAGACACCTACTGCAGGTGGATGGGGGGAAAAGGAGGTTTTTCTTTTATTTCAAGACTTTACATTGTAGATTCTCACTTCTTTTAGGAATGAACATATGGAATTATGTTTTAAACAAAAAAGGTTGAAATAGATGCTACAAAATAGCTGCTCATGTCTTTGATGAATGATTTTGACACTTTTGACCAGGAATGTGCATGACATGAAGGGCCAAAGACCTGGATCAGTCCTGGTTTATTCTTAAATTGGATCATATTTAGTTCTTGATTAATCCTGATTTAGCCCTGGATTTGTTTATTCCTGGTTTAGTCATAGTTTAGTCCTGGTTTAATCATGGTTTAGGCCTCCTTTTAGTCCCATTTTAGCACTGGTTTGGACCTACTCTAATCCAGCATTAGGCCTGATTTGATTCTTGTTTTAACCCTAGTTTAGACCTGGTTTAGACTAGACTGGGTTAGGGCTGGTTTAGTCCTGGAATAAACCTGGTTTAGACCTGGATTAGTTCTAGTTTATTCTTAGATTAGTCCTGATTTAGTCCTGGATTAAGCTTTGTTTAGCCCTGGTTTAGCCATGTTTTAGTCCTGGTTTAGACCTATTTTTAGTCCACTTTTCGAACTAGAACCATTTTTTGCGATATACTGTGCAGCCCTCAATCCCCTGGGGGCCCTCAAAAGCCCTGCAAGGGGCCTCAAAGTTGTCCACACATCATTCACATAAAAATAAGTTGGGTATTAATGAACTTCATGTGTTTGATTATTATAAGGATTTAGCTGAAATACTGCAAAAACTCATCTAAAATGAAATGAAAGATCATTTGACCTTGATTTGAGCAAGTAAGTAAAACGCTCTGCCAATGGAATATGTCTTTTGCACTTTATTAGTAAATAAATACAATTTTCCTTGAAAAAAGAACACAAATCTTATTCCATTAGAGTGTTTTGTACTTGGTAAGTCAAATTAATTGAGAAATATGAAGATATCACTTGATATGATTTGATTTGATAAACTTTATTGTCTGCCCCAGGAGGTGCAGAAATTCATCTTTGATAGGCTCAGAACATACGTACAATCCACATTCAACACAAAAGGCACATTTAAAATCAACATAAAACCAGGACTAGTGTGTGAGTGGTGACTGCATTTGGGCCAGAGGAACTTTAAATATGTCCTGCCCGATGGGAGCAGTGTGAAGGAGTCATGAAGTGGATGTGAGGGGTCCTCAGTGATCCGGGTAGCCTTCCTCAGCACTGAGCGACTGTAAAGTTGAGACAGAGAGGTTTGAACTGTACCAATGAGTTTTGAGGCCTGGCTGATGACGCGGGAGAGTTTGGATTTGGATTTGACTGTCAGGAAGTTGAACCACGATGTGACGCTAAAAGTGAGTATGGATTCAGTGAGTGATTTGTAGACCAGGGTTAAAATGTCATTTTATGCATTGACTATTATCAGCAATTTGTATGTAAATATAGGCGAAATGAATGAGGATAAAGTACGGCACACACCAAATATGGAATTGTTTCCAAAAAAAGCGAAATGGTGGTGGTTCAAATGCTAGCATGAATTGGCTTCATTAGCCCGTACTGAACGCAATGGGGAAAGTCACGTGGGCTTTTCTTTTAACGGTCTATGGGAAGGACAGGTGTACTGTATATATCGTATATATGGAGAAACACTGAATCAGTGCAATAATTACACTCCTTATTGTAAAGTTTAGGTCATTCCAGGTGAAAGTGTAGAAGCAAATTGGCCCAAAACCTAAAAAATTAAAAAAAGTAGTTTTGCCTACAGTTTCTCTCCTTATAAAAACACAGGCACAACAGGGAGTGGGAATCAATTTGACATCGGCACCAACTGTGTGTTCAGAGTTCACATTCTAAACCTGTATCTGCTGGTTGCACTGTGGGAAATCACAACGTTTTGTCTTAAAGGTCAGCGGTGTGTTTGTCATACTACTGTTGACAGGAGGGGGCAGAGCCTCTGATTGTTATTGGGGAAAGGGGTGGGGCCTCTGATTGTTGACACGGGGATGGGGGCGGGGCCTCTGTGTGCAGGTGGGGGCTATTTAAAGTGCAGAGCGTTCCTCAGGTCTGACTCCTCTCAACGGCACCACTGACCAAGCCCTGGTAACGAATGGGCTGTCAGTCAACACACTAATAAGCCCCTCCCACTTGGGCAACACCGGACCCCCCTTCCCGCCATGTATACACATACCCCTCCCCCTTTTACCTGTCCGGTCGGTGCCTCTGTTTGTTTTCCATTAGTCTTTTGTCTTGAGCATTAGTTCGATTGTGATCAGGCCAAAGGGCTAACAAAGTAAACATGAAAGATAAAGGCCCTAAACTTGAGTTTTTCGTTTACATTTTAAGTTGTGGTTCAAACTCATTTAACTCCTAACGCAGGTCTAATATTCCAAGACCTTAGTTTTTTAGACTAGAGTGGTTTTGAGTGACAGGTCGGACTCGCAGGTGCCTCCATCCCTTGAATCGTGTTTACAGGAGACAGGTCCCAAATGCCTAATGTTCCCAAGCGAATATTTCATGTTCTTATGATTGGACAGCAACCACAGTACGACCAGAATTAAAAGATTGGATCAATATGAAGGCAGAGATAGCTGTTTGGTTTTGTTTATTTTAAAATCAATAAAAACTTAAATGACAAAGAAACTGTTGAATTGCTTTAGTGATTTGTTGTTCAGCTACGTTTTGAGACGAGCTGTGATTGGCTAAAACGAAGTTCGCTTGATCCAGCACCAAATATCCCCCAGAAGTTTGTCCTCCCCGAAGGACTAAAACTGGATATCGGCCTTTTCCAGAGAAAAGCAAAGACATTTGCTCTGTAATATAAATCTTGTTCTTGGCAGGTCACCAGATTTAACCCTCTACAAAGATCAATTTATTTTTGTAACGCCCAATATCACAACAGGAGTCATCTCAAAGGTCTGTATGGACAAAAACAAATCAATATCAGGCATCAAGAATGAGCAAAATAAGTCACACATGAATGAAATGTCACGACCAGATGTAATGTCCCGTAAATAAGTAAATCAGACATAACAAGCCACATCCTTAGACCCTCCTCCACGGCGAGGAACAACCCTTAAAACCACATGGGAGAAAATTAGGAAACCTGGAGGGGAACCATTTTGGACGGATGGGCCAGTGGTGAATATATCACTAGATTATGCGGTTTAGGTGGCCTTCTGTAACCGAAAGACAGGTTTCAGCTGGAGTTTGTATCTCCATGTCTTCTTCCCAACACCATGTAACTTTTAAGGTTTAGCGCCACTGTCACAAAAGTGTCTGTACTAAGGAATAATTATGTGGCAACATAATTGTGAAAAACATTAGCACAAGCAGAAGGCGTACCCTAATAATAAAAGCTGTTCATGCTCTGACTTCTCGTGACTCAGTAGCTCAGGGGTCGTGATACAGGTCCCACATGTTAGATATTGTCTGACCTGACCTGGCCCACAACACGGCTTCTATTTTTACATCCTGCCTGCAACAATCAAAAAAATACATTATAAATACATTACAAATCTTATTGGAACACGGCTTTAATCCCGACCGTAAAGTTATCTAAAACTAGCAACAAGATGCACATCTGCAACAGGCAGGAACAAGGCATTTTAAAGAGTTGTCAGGAAAAAAATGTGATTGCTTTTTAAATGAGCAGGGCTGCTGTGTGTCTCGGCCCTCGCTCTTTCTCTCCCAGCTGCACAGAATGGAGGGACATCAGAGACACATCGTGGACACAGGTATACAGGGCTGCATAAACGTATCGGAGGGATCGGCCTATTGACATCGCGAACGCTCGTATTCTCTGGATCACAAGCTGCAAAATTCTATTTGAAAATCTGCCTTATTACATCAAAAATAAACAGCTGAAGAGATACAGTATTACCATTAGACCTGGCTGAAGACAATGATTCAGATGTACAGCAGAGATGAGCGGAGGCAGTCGGCTTGTTGAACCCACCCGCGATCAAATGATCATTTCTTTACACAGCCTGACCTGTGGGTAAACCATGGTGCCCACAGTTAACCCACCGACTAGTGATGTGACGTTCATGACCGGATCGGCTCTTTTCACCGGCTCTTTAAGGTGAATGGTCCAAACCGGATCTTAGTTGTGAAAAGAGCTGGATATTTCTTTCAGTCAATTTTACACCGATTGACCCTAAACGCCAGCCTGGGATCCCCATGCTGCTCGCGCTCGAATCATTTTGAACTGCTCAACAGACTGGAAACCAAGGCCCAAATCTTCGCATTCGGGATTTGGGGACCAATCAAAGAACGGGGAGGGAAGGCAAGACGATGACTATACTATTGGACAGACTGGATTAGCTGAGGCTCATATGTCATCGGGTACAATTGATACGATTGGCTCTGGGCTACTGCAGATGCAGATGATAGACATTTGTAGCACCCAATAAACGGCTAAGGACAGTCGTAAACCACACTTCTCCTACCAGAAAATGAATGGCTGGTTCCCAGACTAAATATTCACTGGTGATATTTAGTCTAGCGCTAAACAGGCTACCCGCTAAACACACTCCAGAATCTAGAAATCCAGAGCACATGGCAATAAATGATGTTAAAATGGCTCAAATTATATTTGTCTTTAATTTGACTCATTGTGACTTGCCAAGTAAAACAATTTGCCAGTGGAATAATAATTTCTCACTTTAAATGAGAAAAATGAGATTTATTTTGTAATGTTAAGTCCAAAGAGATTGTGAGAGTGTTCTTTTGTTCATATTTTAAGAGCAAAAGTACTTATTCCACCGGCAGATTTTCCAGGACAAAATTACTCAAATATTTGATATAATGATAATGATTTGACAGATCATGAATTATGACACTTTTACTGGGGAAAAACTGGGGCAGCTCCCCCTTTGAGCTGCCACCTTATCGTGGTGGGGGAGTTTGCGTACCCGAATGATCCCGGGAGCTATGTTGTCTGGAGCTTTATGCTCCTGGTAGGGTCTCCCAAGGCAAACAGGTCCTAGGTGATGGGTC
>OMNZ01022560.1:9591-29170 GCA_900303255.1 Lesueurigobius sanzi | reverse complement strand
TTCCGCAAACAATCCCTGTATGCTAGCGACCTTCGACCAGAGCTAGCCAATTAGCTCTCCATCAATATTATACACTCTATGATTTTGATACTGTTGTTACTCATTTCTAGATTACTTTTTGCAGTGTATGTAACATGAGGAGTTTAGGTTTTTAACTATGGTGATTTTTGTCTTAAAAATAAATTTGAAATAAAAACACTACTGCTTTGATTTCACGTGACATAATCCCACTCAGGGACCTGTGAATGCTTGGACCGGCCCTGGTTTTAGATTGTAGATTGCAAAATAACAATAAAGTTCTCTATCCATCTCTAACTGGCTGCTCACTCTCAAAAAATAAAGTATCAACATCCTATTTATTTATTCCTCCAAATAAACATGTATATTTTCACGGCTGGTGCGTGTGGCTTGACCGAGGTTGGTCATGTCAGCTTGCTCCGGTAATTACCAGGCCGCGTGCTGTGTCCGGAGGTCCTGTAGTTGCTATTCCGCTCGCTGCCTCTTTGTTTCTCTCTGCTACTTTTCGCCTCAGACTTTCCTTGCATCGCAACACTAAAGTCTCTCACGCAGGCAGGAGCTGACACGAGCCGCGCAACTCATCTTGTCCATAGATTTTCCGAGACTGCATTTAAGCCGTTGCCTAATCTGCTCACTCTGCTTTTGCTCTCAGTCGGGGCTGGTGTTAGCTGTCATAATAAACATGTGCCTTAACCGCGGGCAGAGCTTTCAGAAGAGCTTGATCCCGTGATAAAAGCGGTTTTCCCACCTCCACAATTCTCTGCACATAATTGTCATGTTTTGCACCGGTTTATTTGAGGTAAAATCATTACCATGTTTATTCTGATACTCATCGGTGCTGGAATTCTGAATGCAATTGTCAAGTTTAAATTTAAGATTCTTCAGTCTTCATCTCTTAGTTCTAAAGGTTGGCAAAACATCTAAACCTATTCACACATAATAAGTGCTTGTTACCTTATTGTCTCACCCAGGGCTTAGTTCTGAAGCCGTTGACACTTCTCTATGGCCCTGCCCTGCGCCATTGTCCAGCTAAATTAGCATGACAGAGATGGTTTTGGTCTACAGTTGTTGTTGGAGACTGGTTTCTGTCTAAGTACTGTTATAGACTGGGTCTAAATTAAACCTGAGGCCAGCATTGCGATTCATGGATGGATTAACAAATATGGCTTCTTTGACTCCTCTCTCAAACCATCTGTTTTCTTTGGTTAAAATCTTAACCTCATGTCCTCAAATGAGTGATTGGTGGCTTTGAGATGGAGATGCACAGCCCTCTGACTGAGGGCCACTAGAGCTCTCTCTTTGGTTAAATTTATAGTTTTAATTTGTTCATATATTAGTTACACAGATTTGTTCAGAGGAGATTTTGGATATTTTGTTTAGTTTTTGATACCGGTAGTTATTAGTGAATGCATATGTAAAAATTTAAATTTCACTTTCACGGGGTTCAAAACTCGATAATCAGGCTAGCAATCAATTATTGGAAAAAGTACCTCTGATCAAATCTCCAAAATATTGTTAAGTCCAAGACTGGGACGTTTGGAGTCTGTAGGGGCTACTAAAGTGGAGATAATGTCATTGCAATGAACGAGAAATGCATTTTGCGAAAATGGAAATGGTAGTTACAATTCCCCAGGTGAAAGTGTGAAGAGAGCAAACTCTTAAATCCTACTTAACAGATTATTCCCCAATCAAAGTCTTATGATGAGTAGATTCTTAGTATTGTCGCAGTAGACTTGCTGGAATCTATCTTGTTATTGAAATGAATAAAGGCTGACTCCTACACAGTAACTGGTCTGTCAAACAAACCCTCACTGAAGGTAATTGTTTTCACGCTCCGCTGATCATGTTTGCCTTTCTTCTTTCTTATTTTTCTGCTCTTCTATCAAATACAGTAACGTCTATATCAGTCATAACAGAGCTATGCTGCCTGACTTTTTTGTGTGTGTGTTAACATGAAAAGTAATTATATTTTTGTTATTTTCAGCTTTTGTGGCAGTTTGTTTTCTTACATATAAACTTTCAGCTGGAAACAAATAAATTGTTCAATCAGTTTATTGCACTGATTCAACTTTATATGGGAAATTGTAAACTCATAGGCCATTTTCTCACTGTTGCGACCAAATTTCCACTTTGGTAACACCTGCAGACATATTCTTTTTCAGTATTGAACTCATCAATATTTAGATGTTTTGTTCCTAGCCTGATTTATTGAGTTTTGAACCCCCCAAAAAATGAGGTGAAATTATAATTTGATTAGATTGTTTCTGTACAGTTAGTTAAAGGCACTATACCTGATTTTTACCAAGAAAAGGAATGGAATTTGTTTTGTCCTCCTTTAGTAAATTGTAAGCTCGGATATTTGTGGAAATTATACTGGGGATCTAAATATAAAGCATTTTTATCAATTCCATGAGTTTGCAGGCTACTTTTCTGGTATTTCTGTGACAGTGATCCAAAAAAGTGCCCCCGCACGTTGTGAAATTTCCTTATAAACTCATCTCTATGAAGAAATGGGATTTTAGAAATGCGTTATGCTAGGAATGTGTTTAGACCACAGCTATCAAATGGATTTACTTGCTCCCACTTTCATTGTTTGTAGTTTAAAAATACAACGGTTTCGTGCCTTTAATTCAAAAACCAAAGCCATTTTCCTTCATAATGAAATTGTAAGGAATGTCACAAGTCATTCTAAGCCCTATAGGCAATGTGGCTGAAGTGTCTTGCCCAAGGATACATTGTGGACCTGCGGGAGCCGGGTATTAAAATGAAAATAAAACTTGCAATACATTTTTCTCTCATATTCATGTCAGTAATAAACATGAAAAGTTCCAAACTGATATCTCTACATTTTAATTATTTCCTATTTACTATTCACTCACCTTGTAAATAGAAATGTCTATTTCCAGGAACCACACATTGTTTTTAAGCACGCAACATTCATTAGGTTCAAGGAGGAGGTTATTTCCTGTATTGTTGATTTGTCGGTGATAATTAGAAGTATAAAAATGTGCAGAATGTGCTGAGCCTCTTTTCTATCATACAGTAGCTATTGACAAATGTCGGCCTTCAACGTAACTTGATGAATAAAGTATTTAAATCAAAATTGAAAGCTGATTTTACTTGTTGATTATAATTCTCATTTTCCAAACTTCTTCTTCTTCCTCTTCCTCTTCCTCTTCCTCTTCTTCTTCTCCGTCTTGCCTTGTTCAGTCACTGCTGACATGGCTGTAGTAATAACAGTGATTTCATGGCTCTTAACTTGTTTGGCTGCAGACAGAGGAATATCACTAATGGGGCTTTATTTACCACTCAGGCCTTTGACAAATGAAAATGACCAGGATGTTTCTATTCATTACAGACACTATATTTTTATAGAGCTGGGAGAAATTTTATGAGCAAACGGCTGTATGTTTTTTGTGTGAAAAGTATTTGCCAGATTACGCTTTACACAGCCACTTACTGCAGGTGAATATCAGGAAAAAATAGATTAAGACATATGTATTTGAAATCTTACAGTAAATATAACAAAAGGATTAAAGTAGCCTGTCTATCCCAGTTGAAAACAGCATAGATCTGTTAATTGTGGTCAAATAGCAAAATGAATATAAAGTGTAAATACAGTACACATAATTGCTTGATATTATCTCTCTCTATATGTATATATTTTTTTTTTACGGTGGGGGTGCCAGATTGTTTGCATGGTGATTTAGGGGGTCGCAGCGTGAAACGTTTGTGAATCCCTCCCTGGTCTATCCCAAGGAAGAAAGGCAATGTGGGATTGGAAATGCCACTTTCTGAATTAACTCGGTTTCCGCGTGCATTGTGCAGTTTCAAAGCAGGAAGGTAGGACAACCCCAGGCTCCAGCCGCTTAGTTTTGCATCAAAGCGCTGCTAAAGGAAGGGAATACAGTCGTAGCCACAATTATTAGCCACCATGGCCATTAATAGTCAATAGTGTGCCCTTTCAACTGACAACAACATTTTGAGTAGGTTTTAACTAGGTTTGCACATGTCTCCTGAGGGATTTTGGCCCATTCCTCCATTGCAAATTCTTCTAGCTGGTCCAAATTGTATGGTTTCAGAGCATGGACATTCACTTTCAGCACCCGCCACAGACTCTCTATAGGATTGAGGTCTGGGCTCTGTGCGGGCCACTCCAACACCGTGGTTTTGGGATCCCTGAGGAACTGTTGGACTAATATTCCTTTCCTTTACTCTATGCACACAGAAACCAAATTAATTCAGAAACTGGCAAAAGTTAGGTTTAAATTTGTGGTTTCATTTTGTTTATATTTTGGGACACATTTGTCTTTTCAGGATTGTGGATATCTTTTTCCTGTTTAAAAACAAAAAAAAATCTGGGGTAATGTCCAATAACAGATTCAGTTCATCCTTGTCAACAAATCCTTCTTTAAAAACTCTAAAATGTCAGACGGAAAGGTGTGGTGTCTGTGGGTGCCATTTTAATTGAATTGACTCGAAGTTGTCCTTAGAATGTGAGAAAAATACATTTAGAGAAAACTACCTTTGAAGTTGCTATTTTCCATATCCCCCTTGAGCAAAGCAGATTCAGAGACGCTATTAAACGGCTACCCTGTTTATGTGTTTCAGGTGTATGCTTTCATGACAACTGGCCTAAAACCAAATAATTGTTAAAAGTTTTTAATTTTAAAAAAAAGAAGAAGAAAAAAGTTTTGCCTGCAGTGTCAGTCATACTGTATCTGGATTTGCCAGAATGTGATGGACATGGTAACTCGGCTGCACCAAGCTCTATAAGCCGAAAGTTTGCCTCGAGGCTTTAGAAAAATCTGCTACTGCTCCTTATCAGCACCCTGCATCAGAATATTTCCAGGGCTTGGACAGTGGAGACCCAATAAAAAATAAAAAATAAATAGATAGCGATCAAAGTAAGATAAGATGTTCTCTGTGCTAGAAAGATCCAATTGAATCAAAATGAATTAATTGCAGGTCAGGGATGTTTTTCTCCCTTTTTTCCAGGCGGCAGGAGGGATGATCGCCGTGCTGGTCTTTATTGTTTGTTCACTAAACAAATAATGATTAAAATGTAAATGTTTTTGATCCAGGGCGAGCTACTACCGGAAAGGAGGGCGTGCCATGCTGCCCGTCAAGTGGATGCCGCCGGAAGCCTTTATGGAGGGCATCTTCACTTCAAAAACAGACACATGGTGAGAGTGTTTTTGCAAAGAACTGCTTAATGCAATTCCCAGGCTGAAGATGTTACCTAACTGATGGAAAGAAAATATATAGTTATCAAATGCGTGGAGAACGGTTTAAGACAGCCAGCTCTTTTCCCAAACCTTGTAACTTAATGCGAAACACTGCCGGCAAAAAGAAATTAATTGAGTGATCTCCATGTGAAACTTTTGATGTGGATTACTGGCATAAATTTGAGAAAAAAGTGTGAGTTTTCTGTCATTTTATGTTTTCATAGGCATTTCATGTGTAAAAATTGTCTATATTTTCAGTGAGGCCTATATTTTCAGTGAGGAAATCTAAATAATCTAACAGCTCTCCGGCCTATTTTGTTGATGTATTAGTTACAAAGATTTTTTCAGAGGGGATTTGGGATATTTTGGGAAGAGTGTAAGAGAAATTAATTTTGAGAAAGTGGCCTTTATGGAGAAATGTTGGCCCAAAATCTGACTTTTCCCTGTAGTGTCTCCCCTTAAGATTTGAATTTACTGTAGCTACATTGCTCGCGAAAACATTCTGAACCTAAAACAACATAAGGCCGGGTTTATTATATACATTATTAATATTATTATTCAATATATAGTAGTTGATTCCTTGATAGAGCTTGACATTGTGTTGTCAAACCTGCTCAGGCTTTTCCCGTCTATGATCTGTCTTTCTCTTGTCCTTCAGTACCTTTGATCCTCTGCCATATGTTTTTTTTTAATTCCTTGTCTTGTCACAATCTCATTTCTGTCCTCGGCTCGTCCACTTTACAGCCCGAGCGGCCGATGATGCTTGTAATTTATGGCTACATTCTCCTTCGCCGCTTGCTCCCGGTGTAACTAATCTCTGGCTCTAATGACGCGTCTGTCTCAGGTCGTTCGGGGTGCTGCTGTGGGAGATCTTCTCATTGGGCTACATGCCATACCCCAGCCGCAGTAACCAGGAAGTGCTGGAGTTTGTCACCAACGGGGGGAGGATGGACCCGCCCAAAAACTGCCCTGGACCAGTGTAAGTATCAGGACACACAAAAACAAATGCTACGGAGCCTTTTGACTCAAGCTGAGGACACGCTAGTCTTTGGCCATTTAAAAACATGATACAAAGTGCACATAACACACAGCCAAGGACATTTTCTCACAATTAAAATGTGTCAAGCGCAATTTGAAGTGCAAGACATGATGCAAGACAACACACTGTATAGATTTTCTGTCAGGTATGAGTCATGTGGTTGAACATGAGGTTCGGACCAGTAGGCAGTGGTTTTCCAAACACACATGGCTTTGGACGTGCCCAGGTCCCGGTACAAACAGTGGGGTTTTTTGGGGGTTGTTGTCATTTCTGTGTTTTAATCGTTTCATCTTTCTATGACGCACTTTGATTTTCTTATGTTGTTGAAGTGCTACACAAATAAACTTGATTGATTGATTGATTGGCTGAGACCACTGGGCTGCAGGGAGCAGACCACAAATTATAGACCTATAGACTATATGTCGGGGCTGTTAGTGTGTGACATGAAGTGGAAGTATGCATTGTGTCTGCTTCTCACATTGGATTTGATCTGGTGAGATTTCTTATTGGCTGCTGTCACAGTAGCATGACACAAATTGCACACGACATGTTTGTTCGTTTAATTAGGTTTTTTCTGAGGCTCCGACTTGACCAATAGCGTAACACTTTCACACTATCTCGATCAAAATCGGGCTAAAACTCCTCTATGTGCGTCTCCAACAGAACAGTGACTGAGGGGGGCAAGCCTCCCCTCACAGCAAAAAGGTCTTTGTCTCCCGGACTAAGTGTGGCCTTTCTATGTGAAGTTTTTATTAAACTAAACAAGCTGAAGCACAGATACACGTCACCGGGTCGACACTGTGTTATCTTGTATCATTTTGCATGACGTGCAGCTAGGCACCAGCTCGATGGGATCTGACAGTATGATGCCAGAAGCAAAGCATGGTCAGTACCTGGATGTGGGATCAGCAGGTGCTGCTGGGTGAGCGGTGTGTGTGTGTGTGTGAGGGGTTGGTGGTCAGATGGGCCAGGGCAGATGTCTCCACATACTGCCACTGAGTATGGAATGAATGTACTGTATAATTGTTCCTGATGAAACGCTTTGGGTGACTTAAAGCTCTATGCAAGAACCCCTTCATTTAATATCTAGAATCAATTGTTTCAAGCTCAACTTTTGGACATTAAAGCATACAGTACTAATATCAAGAATTTTTTTCTGCTTAGCATGCTACATAATGCACCTTTAACATGCTTTGGCCTTGCTTTTTCACTTTCTCTTATAGATGTGCCTTGAACTTGACTCAATCCAGTGGCTCATTTCTTGAGAAAGGATTGAGCCATTGGAGCCGATACGCGTGGAAGAAACCAACAACATGTTTTCAAATATTTTAATATGTATTAGCCCAGTACAATAAAGGCATTTTAGAAGATGTTAATAGAGAATTATAATGTGGGAGAAGTGCCTTGGTACTTCGTTCTTCTCTTGCGTTTCTGTTCCCCAAACGCCAAAGTGCACCTTCCCCCCAAAAAAATACATTTATGGTGCTGACGTCCTGAGCACTTTGTGTCCAGTTTCTCTCCCAGTTTCCAGTTTCTAGTTCTCTAGCTCCGAAGGCTCAGGAAAAAAACTTGAACTAGAAACCTTGTGTGTTGCGACTAACACTGACACAGAATAGAGAGCTTTATTGAATGAATTGTATGGGCTGCACATGACCACAAGAATGAGCCTACTCCCTGGAGTTCTAATTATGGCGCTGCTCTACATAAATAAGAGAGAGCAACGCACACAGCGTGCAGATCTGCACATGAAAGCCTCGCCTGATCTGCTGATATTGACACATAAAAGACTTGTGACCTAGAAGGCGTCAGAAAAATTTAACGGCAGATTGCTCTCAATGTTTCCAATATGGACGCCTCGCTTACATGTCCTTTCATGCTTGCGTCGCGATTTGGAAGGAGTCACAGGGAGCTGATGGGGTGCATAAAAACCATTTCGAAGGCAGCTTTTATTTTGAATCCAGTCTGGCAGATAACGGCTCTTGTCAGCTGTTCTGTGTAACATATACGAGGAGCACACACCCCCCCCCCTCCAAATGCGCACAGTCAATTTGCCCGATGTGATTGCGTGGCTTTATCCTTCACACCTGTTGGTCGCAGCTCTGCAGATGGCAACCTGCCGAGAATTTTTCCCCTCGAAATGTGGATGTGTTAACCAATAAAATCAGTCACCCAGCAGCGTGCCTTTAATTTGAAGTCAAGAAACCCGCTCACAACCAGACGCTAAGATTACTCGGAGCAACAAGACGCCAATTTGGCAATTAAAAGCGTATTCAGCACTTACTTCACCGTCTGAGGCTGTTGCTATCTTAACAGCCCATTGAACACAATCCATCAAACTAGAGGGAGGCGGCATCGTAATTCTGCCTCAAGCAATCAAAACAATATTATTATTATTCATTTTTTGTGTTGGCAGTAATCCATCAGGGAGTTTTAAATTGTAGGTGATGTATTTGCTGGTCAGCTGTTTTGACAGGATTTCCTTTTTGTAAGCATTTTACAAATAATACGCTTCTTTATCTGTGTCTGTGTCTGTGTGTGTGTAGGTATCGCATAATGACCCAGAGTTGGCAGCACCAGCCCGAGGACAGACCCAACTTCTCCACCATCCTGGAGAGAATCGACTACTGCTTACAGGTAATTTAGCACTGATCAATCGGACACTTTTCCACCAAATTAGCTTCTCTTTTAAATCACATTTCTTTTCTGCTTCCACTGTTCTTGGAACCTTGGTGCCATCTAGTGAAACAGCTTTCATCTGCCTTTACATTTGTGTATATTTAATAGTGATTGTCTCAACATAATAATGTTATGTTATAGGACCCTGATGTGGTGACAACCCCTCTGCCCATTGAGTATGGTCCCATCCCAGAGGAGGAGGAGAGAGGTGCTCAGCCTGAGGACCAGACAACCCCCACTGTGGTGGTGAAAGCCCAGGTGCCTGAGGGACACACCTCTCAGCCCCCGTCCTACCCCAGTGAGGACCCCCGCAGAGCAACAGACAGCAGCGAGGCCAAAGCACAGCCCAGCGCTCAGCCCTGCCTCCTGCCTCACACTCAGACCACTGTCACCATGACAACCTCCGTCACCTCCACCGCAACATCGGCTCTCACATCCAAGGGACCACAGGTGTCCACACAGTCCCCCGCTGAAGGGGGCCATGTGAACCCAGCCTTCAGCCAGGCCCATGGGGTGGAGAAAGAGCACAGCGCAGGGAAGAACACCAGTCTATGGAACCCCACATATGGCTCCTGGTTCCTGCAGCAGCAGCAGCAGAGGAAGCAACAGCAGCGTCAGGCTGTGGTAGGGGCCACAGTTGGGGCCGTGGGAGGAGCAGGGGGCCGGGTGCCTGGGGAGGGCCAAGAGCATGTTGGCCGGACTGTGGCCGAGGTGGCAGGAGCGCTGGGTCTGCAGCACCAGCACAAGATCCAGCAGCAGTTACAGATGCTGCACCAGCAGCAGGGCCTGTGTAGACCACTGCTGCCCCCCCCTCCACCCCCCGCTGCCCCTCTGCTGCTGGACTCCAGCACACTGCCCCCTGTGCCCCTCTACAGACTCAGGCGATTCCCCTGTGGGAACATCGGCTACGGATACCAGGAGCAGGGCCTGTCCATGGACCCTAGCGCAGCACAGGCCTCTGCACACCTGCGGGGGCCCATCCCCACCTCTCTGAGCAGGCCGGGTGTGTCTGAGGACAGCCGCCCCCTGCTGGTCACCATGGGGACAGTGCAGGACCCCCGGCTGCCCCGTATAGAGGGCCACAACGCCACAGTGCTTTAGCCCCACAGGCTGCTGTTTGTCTCAGACTCTGTGTGCTCCGGGCCACAGCACTGTGTCAGATCCTCCACAACGGACCATCACCATCCATTGAACTGTGGAGGCGTGTCCATTGAACTGTGGAGGCGTGTCCAAACAAACGAAAGCACAGCAGAGGACTACATCCAATCAGACAGCAGGGGACACGCGGAGAGTCTAGTTTTAAAAGAGAACATGTATTTTTTCATTGCTGGGTGTCATGGACTGTGTTGAGAAAGAAGGAAGGCTCTTTTCACTGAGAGGACTCGAAGTGGAAACAAATCTTTATATTGTTGACTTTAAACCAAGCGTCACAAACTTTAGTGATATCTTTTGCAGCTGTGAGAGCCAGCTTCACCACACCATTTTGGGAAAAGCAAAGTGGTGAAAACATCTGTCAGACTATTTTTCCAAAACTCAATTACCAGAGACTTTCTACCTAAAATACTGCAGAAATGTGTTGTTGTTTGCTTGCCTGCTTGTTTATTTATTTGTTTGCTTATTTATTAGTTGGAAGTGGCTCTATAAATTATTGATGAAGGTGGCTTTTAAAATCCCAATTCATTTGACATATTTTTCAATTGCAGCCTATGTTTCTTCTATATTTACTTACACATCAGGCAAAGCTAAGTTAAGCAGACTGTGTGGATCAGAGCGCGGGACGGGACAGACTTTCACACTGGTACTCTGGATACATGTTAGTTCTCGTCAAAATCGGCGCTTCAAGACACTCCAATTGCCTCTGTCCCGTTCTGTTCCCTTTCCTTGGCCACAGTGGATATTGCTGAATCAATCTTAACCTTCAAATTGCTATCTCCAAGTGCTCTATGTTGGGAAATTTGCATATTTTATCTTTTCTATTATGGAGTGAGAGTTGTGGAATACAAATGAGTGCGGTGACGAAGTTTGAATATATAAAGGGGTTTTTTCGCTCCACACGCACCTCATTCGTCTCTGCTCAAGTCGACTTGTTTTATTTTAAGACAGATAAAGACTATTTGTCGAACCAAACCGGTGAACTAGTGGGTTTCTTTTTTTTTTTTTTGGTGGGCGGGAAGGCGCTATTGCTCGGCTGTGTTTGGCAAAATTTGTCGCAAAGTGGTGATAAGCTGTTCATGTGCTCATGCAGCGCGATGACAAATGAAGACAAATGCTTTCACGTACAGTGGGTTCACAGAGTTTTCACACCTCTTTGAATTATTGGCTGCCTGATACTAAAATCATATAAATGTGTTTTCTAATGGTAGATATTCCAAATTCTTAACAATTAAAAGATAAATGTAAAAAAAAAAAGACGATTTCAGATCCTACATAAAACTGCAGGTCTATCCCATTTAGGATTATATAAGGAAAACATGCTATATATATTTTTAAATACTAGAATAACATATTATGGCAATATTTATCCATCTCTCAAACAAATAAATGACCTCATCTCCACAATAAGGTGTTTAATCATTTTATATGGGTAAATAATTATAACTCAAAGGGCATTTTTCTTATAACATCTCCACTTTAGTAGCACCCACAGCCATAACATCTTTCAATCTCTAATTCTTATCCTGATTTATTGAGTTTTTAACAGTAAAAAACAGGGAGATTTATTACAGTTTTTCCCACTAATAAGAAGCTTATTCAAAATCTGAACCCCTGCATTGACACCTGGTTATACCCATTATTTAGATACATACATACAATGCCTTATTTTTATATGAAGACATTAAGAGATAAGACTTTATTGGTCTCACAGTAGAGAAATCCACTTGTTACAGTAGCTCTTAAGAACACTCAGGGGGCGCAGGTAGCTGTAGTGTGTACAAACAAAGAAGAACAAGATGTATTTGCAAACAGGTAATACTAATGGAATAAAAGGTCTGTTAGGTACACGAAAAAAACGAAAATAAGAAAAGCACAAAATATATATCTATATATAGATCAAAATAGAACAGGATATAAAATATATCAATGACACAAAACTTGCAATACATTCTCATATTTATGCAAAAGTTTCCAATTGGTATCATTGAATTTCACCTGCAGCAAGGACCTAAAGTAGAATAAAATATAACTAAATTCGGAAAATCGTGACTAAAAATTACCCATTTTACATTTTTAGTCATTTGTAAATCACAGTCAGAAAGATGAATTGTGGCGTTTTATTTTTTTCATATTATGCAGCCTTAATCCCATCTTCAAAAAATCCCATTCATTGCCCGTGATACAGCTTCTATATTCTAAGAGTAAAATCAGAAAACCACTCTCGTTATCAGACTTCAACATTGTAACACAGAGAGAGGCATGGACACTTCCTGAACCCACTGGAGCTCGTCCCCTATTGGCTGATGAAAGCAAAGCTATGTCTGTATTTGTGTTTGAAGCATCACTCGTGTGTTCTCTCCATAACTCAGTGACATCGTTGAAATGCACCTGTAAATGTTGTAATTATAAAGTATTGTATTATGGCTCTGGTAAAAGCTGTAAATTGCCCTCCAGAAGACATTCGCCAAAATTAATAAATTGCTATATAATAAAAACAGATTTCTCTTCCATCTGTTCGCAAGACGGAAATTTGGGATTGGGGCCAAATCAATCAGACGGGGAAAGTGAAGTTGTGATTAGATGTTTTTTTGCAACACAGTCATCATTTAGGGTTGACTCGTACCAGCTTGTTAGTGCTTGTCTGCGTCGCTCAGCGGCTAATGTTGGTTAAGTTGTTTCTCGGAGTGTAATCTTTATAAATGAGCCTCGTAATTGACAGAGGAAGTTAATTAAAGCTCTAACGCCTGAGTGCAAAGTAAATGCACACCATCACAGGGGTGTTATTTGCTTTTATATTTTAGTCAAATCTTTCTGTGCAAATGTATTACTTTTTTTATACATTTTTTTGATTACTCTGATGCAGTTTGGCGCGGTGCATCACTGAGTTGGTCCACACTGCAAAAATAGGTAATATTTTCTTGAAATATGTCGGTAAGTACAATAATCTGCTAATGAAAGTATTTTGGCACTTAATACGAGAAAAAAAAACATCTCATACTTAAAATGTGGCCCGTACGTAAAAAGTATGGAGCCCGGCAAGGGACATGAAGGGGGGAAAAATGTTATAATCCTGACTTTGAAACGTGGGATCTCAACTTATAATAAATTAAAATTAAAAAAAGAATAAAGTTGGGATCCTGAGGGGGTTTTTTTTGTACCTTTCGCAATAGCCCCGCCTCCTCAAGTGTGTGTTACTAGAGACTCTTTTTGGAGAATTACCTGAGGATATTCTCCAGACGGTTAAAGTATTACAATATGCACTGAAGAAGATGCTTGATGGGCTCGAGCAAAACATTAACTGGGCTCTGTAAATGATTTGTAACATGATTAACGAAAACATAAATGGAGGTAATATCTATTGACTAAGTCCGGGAGCAGGTCCACGCCTCGCCCAATCACTCGCTCTTCTCCAACCACTCTCCGCTCGTCTACGCCTACAATTATCCAGACGCCAAGCACCTTCCACACCGTTCATCTCAAAACTCTCGACCCCTCCCTCCCTCTAACTGTTCTTGTCTTCCAGCGCTTACCCTTCTGCCCATGGAGGGGGGTCCTGAAGAGCTGGGTGCGCTACGAGACGGTCTTACCCCCCACCCACGTCTCCATCCAGCCTCCAACCTTCCTAGTCAATAAACATTCTTAACTGCAATATTGTTGTGGCGTGGTCCTTGCTAGTGAAATACAACCACACTGTAACTTGTTGGTATTTTTTATTTATTTTTTTCTCCTCGTTTTTTTGTCCCTCTGCCGGGCTCCATAAATAACAATCTAGATTTAGTTCAAAAATTTAAAAAAATGTTACTAACCAATTCAAATGAAGAGCAAATATACCAGTACTGGTTTCAAGAAAATGTTTACGATTACTTTTTGCAGAGTGGTCTTGCCCTGGTCTATGTGAAACCATAAACAGTGATGCATGTGCCAAACTCATCTATCAACACGAATACAATGTGTGCAGATATAGTTTTTTCAAGAATATTTAACTTATTTTTAGATTAGGTTTACGCTGAGAGTGACACTGGAGGAGCCCACATCTTCAACACATTCAGAGAAACTGCCCACTTTAAAAAGTTCTAAAAGTGTGACAAGTTGTGAGATCTGGTGGGACACACGGGGGCCGACTTGAGAAATCAAAACTTCAATTCAGTTAACACCGTCGAACCGATTCTTTTTGCTTTTTCAACCGCAAAAAACAAAAACAGACAGCGACATATCACGAAATACCCAAACCTTAAACACAGGACACTCAATAGTGGACATTTGATGCCAGGAGTATTGATTTTATGTTGTGTAAATATAGCTATTGACAATTCAAAATTCAAATGGACTAAATGAGTGTGTAGTACACGCAAAAGAGGAACAGGTTGTCACCCTATTGTCTGCATTTCAAGGTCTTCCCAAAACCCACATAAAGCAGCACAATGAAATCTGACCTTTTGCTAAATAAATCATAGACGGATGGTATTGGATTAGATAGAACAAAAATGGTTAAGATGCTCTACTGGTTACATTTCTTCTTTGACCTTTTCACTAAAACACAAAAAGCTGTACGTGCACAGTAAAATATAGCAGTAAACGGGGAGCTTAGGGCCAGTTGGAGGTGACGTCTCGGTAGACGTTGATGAGAATGAGTGAGCAGCGCTGATAAAGATGCCAGACTGGTTTCCGCTGACATTCTGCTCCAGACCTTCACTGCAGCAACAGCACACACTGTCAGAGCCGGTGTCAAAGTCCTTAAAGTAACAAACAAAACCTACCTGCCCTGCATTCAAATGTGGAACTGGGATAAGCACACACACCATCAGCAACTCTTTAAGACTCTGTATGGTGGGATTAATCCATAATGTTTCTTAGTATAAATCAAGATAAATGTATTGTACTGCCTTGACTTGATATTTGGAAAAAAAAATCTCATTTTCTGGTATTATTGCATATTACATATGATTACAATATCTCCTGCAACGTCAAATAACTTACTGGTCATTTCAACCAGTGATGTTTTCTGTCTCAAAATCATTTTTTTTTTTTTTGCATCAACTCTGAGGAGACAAGGAGAAGGAAAGCGTAGACCCCTCTAATTCAAGAAGGAACTATTGTTTTGGGTGTATTTAGAGGCAAAATCCTTCAAACCTGTCAAACAATTACAGCAGTGCAAAAGAACACTTATAATCAGCAGGATTATGGACAGTGAGCTGGCCATTATTGCGTATAAGCCCAGAAAGGGTGTAGAGAGACCCCAGCAGGATTATCCTGGAGCTGTAAAGATGTCCACAAACTCTGCTGCTAGTGCTGGAGATAGAAAACTGCACTGTGCCAGTGTACAGCATATTTCCCTGTCAAAAAAGCAGAAGGCAGCACACTTCCTTTGCCTCAGAAAAGATCATTGGTCTCCCACCAGGGACCAGCTCGGCACTGACTACAAAGTGCTGATTCTGCATCTGAGCACTTAACACGCTGCGGTGCATCTCGCCTCTGATTTAGCTTCTGCATTCATCTTTCTTTTTGCACCGGCAGAGAGACAAACAGCAAAATTACACTCAAACAGAAACAATAGTAGCAAAGGTAATGCGGAGGGATGGAACAGACGCAGGTCAAATGAGGTCTGCGACTTCGGATAAGGACTTTTCTCTTTGATTCCTAATTTATGGGTTGTTTGGCATTAGCATAAAGCTTTAAAAGAGTTTTTGACACTCTTGTGTTCAGTCTATACTACGTGACTTGACAGGTGTTTAAGAGCAAAACTGTGGAAGATACACATTGGGCTTGGTGGGTTTCTCCAATGAACTTGCCCCAGCACTTCTGAAAGACAAGCCAAATGCAGAAAACCTACACGGAGATAACATGCTGTACATGTGTAAAGAAGTGCAAATTATTATTATTTTTAAATTGTAATATCATGTATTACTTTTAACTGCTTATGATAGGCTTAAATTCTTTTGCAAGTATGACTTAGTTTGATAAGATAATTTTGAAGAAAAGTTACAAGAAAAGGATTCATTTAGACCAGGCATGGCCAAATGTGGCCCTCAGACAAATTTTTGGTGGCCCTCAGGCCTCTTCATCAACAGAGATGGTACTTTTTTTGTTTGTTTTGTTTTACAATGCAACAAAACAAAACAAAAAATACAAAAACAAAAAGGGGGCACTGTTCACCACAACACATCAAGGTTACACAAAAACAGAGTGACTGAGTCAAACGGGAGAGTCTTCAAGCCTCTATTTGTACGCAAACTATTTGGACCAGAGCTTGTGAGTTTCTTTTATTCAGACACTAGGATTAGAAATGTTGTTTCTTTACCTTTACATGTTTCAGCTGCTAACTGTGAGCCATCATCAGAAGTGTCACCGGTTGTTGCCTTCTTAGTAGCAATCAAAATAATTTCTCTTTTTTTGGAAACAAATCCTTGGGTAGCAGACCCAGCAGGTAAATCTTGGGGTCCTTGGGGACACAAGCCATGATATCATCCGTAAACTTAAATACATTGATAGCGATGGTACTTTTTACTGCAATCTTAATAATTCCACACACTTAAAACCTCAAAAAGCAACATTTATTGTGAGACAGAGCTAGCCTTATGGCTCCAGGCCTAAATAAAGGTGTGGGACACGGTGTTAAACCTCTCATACACCTAGTTGAATGTTTGAATGCACTGACCACGGATCTGTGGCCCTTCATGCTGTATACATGTCAATGTGGCCCTCTGTGAAAAAAGTTTGGACATCCCTGATTTAGACAGAGGAAAAGTTCCATAGATTCTGACTCACTCATTTAAGGAAGTGAAAAATAGATCTAGACATGTTAAATGAAAGTAGGTACAAATTTTAGCAAAATCTTAATTGTGTCAACTATGTGTCATAAGCATGAACAGTGTGAGACTTCACAAAACATGCAATTTAAAGTAGTAAGAAGTAAATACAAGCGATTACCTTTTTTTTTTTTTTACATTGAATACAACTATACCGTGTCAAGAGGAAAGCAAGGATGGGGTAAGGATAGAAAAACAATAAAATTAATAATAATAATAGAAATAATAATAGTTAGTGACAATAAAACAAACACACACAAAAGAAAACAACAGTTCTCAACTATAAACAATGTTTTGATGGGGTGGGTGTGTGGAGATCCAATGATGGAGTGATGGGGATTTTTAGGTTGAAGATGGAAGGTTTCGGAATATGTCTGCCATGTAAAGAGTAGTAAGTATAAGTAAGTAAAAAGTGCAAATTACTATCAAAAAATAAACGTCCTTGTTTAAATTTCACACAAGCATCTAGTTATTCACCAACATGTACTCCCTGCTCACATTTTGGTTTTGTGTGCCCAGGCTAGCATTAAGGAGCAATCTCACTGTAGCAACAGGCTCCGGCTGAGACGAGCCCCTGTGGAATCAAATGGTAAGTGAGCAAACATGTAACTGTTCTCCAAATGTCAGTCGCTTTTGGTCCCAGAAGAAAACTCCATGTATTTTATGAACTGTCAAAGTCGAGCGAACACCACTTACTTCTATAAAAGAAAAGACAAAGGACACAAGTTGGTGAAGTAAAGGTGAAAGGTTTATTAAACACATGTAAGTCCATCTCACACAAACAGGAAAGTGCGAAAACAAATACCATCAGATAATGTTAAATGCATTCATTGTAGCAAAGGTTTTCAAAAGGTAAAGGACTAACCAATCACCCTAAATTTGAAAGTAGCTTAGGGGAAACATTGCAGGGCTATGGCAGAACTGAAATCCAGCCTGTAGACCAATGGGATGAAGAATATGCCAAAAAAATTAAAATCACAATTTTCTTAGAATCTAGCTCACAATTCTGATTTTACAGGACTCTGGGATTCTTGTGGGCTTAGTATATCTTAACATTGTCCTTAAAAGTGGGTAAAGGTTTCTGCGGCTTTTGAAAAGTCACACCTCACTGCTATTTGTTAAATCCACCTGTCACTCACCCAGAGCAGGAGTGGATGAGGAAAAGTTAAGAGCTGCATCAAAATCAATGAATCACAATAAACGGCTGATCTTTGTCACAGGGATCAGATCACAATTTGATCTTTATTGTCATATTGTACAGCCCTAAGATGAATCGATTTCTAAAATTAAGTAAATGTTGTATTGGTATATTTTACATTTCTCAATTTAATAAGAACATTAGGCCTCATTCATGAATATTTTCTTAAGAAAAAGTTCTTAAGTACAACTTAGGTCTGTTTCAGAAAGACAAAAACTCTTCTTAAAGAGACATGCCCCAAATTCATGAACGTGACACGAAGAACACCACTCCCCTCATTATCAGAACATTTACATTATATTGACTATGTAAATACAAAGACACGCCCTTTAACCTTCCATATCTGGGCTTCACAAGAGCAAAAGCAGACAGTCCCCATTTTTAAGACTAGGCTCAAAACGTTTCTTTTCGAAACGGCTTATAGTCAGGTCAGCTAGGCTCAGTACTAAACCTACAGCATAAGCAAGGCTGCTATAGGAGCTAAAACTCTGGGGGAAGTACGGCACATTGAGCCCTATCCTCTCGTTTTCCTTACTGAGGAAGGAGGAAGGTCTAAGGATGTGGGATACTCTAAGCTTGTTACTTGTTGCTTGTAAGCAATTTACTTATTTACGGGACATTACATCTGGTTGTGACATTTCATTCGTGTGTGACTTATTTTGATCATTCTTGATGTCTGATATTGGATTTGTTTTTGTCCATATCGACCTTTGAGATGACTTCTGTTATGATATTGAGCGTTACAAAAATAATAAATAAATAAATAAATGAGGCAGTACTCCTTTACATATACTTGAGTACATGTGAGTAACTTTAATATTTGTATGCTACTATTTTTTAAATACTGTTACTCTTATTGTAAATAGCCTCCTGTATTTTGTCTAAAGTCTGCTCCTCTGATTACGACAGGTGTGACTTAGAGCAGTAGCTAACGAGCTTCAGCCCTCAGCTGTGAAAGACTAGTTATCTCTGCTCTATAGCACCTCTGATCACTTTCTTTTTAAATGAAATCATTTTTTAGGAAAAAGTTACTCATGCTGTGTAACACTTTTTTTGGGGTCCATTTTGACTGTGATAATATTCTAAAACTGCAGATTGTCGGTGTGTAAGAGTCCTCATGACTTCTTAGAATTTGTTCTTCCAGAAGAACTCTTTCAGCGAAGAACAAATTTGTGTGTAAGTTTGTTTCATGAATGAGGCCCATTAACATTGTTGTTGAAAGACAACTAAATATGTGCAATGTTAGCTGTGTATGCTTTGCCATACAACAGCCACCTTCAACATGTCTCCTGTATGTGTCGAAAGTGAGTGAAGCTAAAATTGAACATCCAGATTTATATATAATATATATATATATATATATATATATATATTTGGTTTGGTTTGTCCTTCAGTATCATGTAAAAGCAGACATTTGAGAGAGAGAGAGAGAGAGAGAGAGAGAGAGAGAGAGAGAGAG
>OMNZ01022552.1:0-10429 GCA_900303255.1 Lesueurigobius sanzi | reverse complement strand
CCGTTCTGCTTTGCAGCACTCCCTTTTCTGTGCCCTGACCGAGTCTTCATTTCTCCATGGCGCCTTTTGCCTATTTTTAACCATTCTAACCTTGACAGGAGCAATGGTGCTTTTGCAATTGATATGCTTGATGTACAGTAAAAGTGTTCAACAGATCATCAACAACAGGGAGTATTTTCAAATCTGATCTTTTCCATAAACTGTGCCCTTGTTGCGTCATTTATGAGTCTTCTCCGAACCACTGCAGGCCCAACTGTTGGTTTGGGTGCAACAAACATCTTAATCAAATACACAAAAATGATCAGATAAAGCAACATCAATGACATGCACATGTTGCGTTTCAGACACAAAATTAAAATGAGATGGACTACATTCAATCAGAACTGCATTACCAGTGTTTTTGTCAAGCCATGTCTCAGTCAAGAACATACAATCAAGATTATTAGAGGAAATAAAACTATTAATTAAAGACCTGATATTGAGCACAGCGTGTTTGAGGTTTATCTGCTTTGGACTAGACGTATTCTCCTTGCAGGCGATATGCATAAGATTTCTGGGATCAGACAGTCTGACTGTCCTTCTCTTGTCTAATCTATGTGTTCTGACAGTAGTTACAGTTGCACAGTCTGACAAAAGCACAAGCCATTCAAAATAAATCAATTATTAATAGTGTTTATGTGGAGATTACAGAATTTATTTAATATACACAAAAGTTTGTTTAGTTTTTTTTCTTTCTTTCTCCAAATCAAAACAGAAGTGGCCTTTAAGAAATGCAGAATACCTGGTCTATGGGTAAACTTCTGTCCAAAAACATCAGGTGGCACGGAGGTAGTGATGGAAAGCATAAAATAATGAGTCACGACCAGTAGGAACGGAGAGAGAGAGAGAAGGAGAGAGAGGGAGAGAGAGTAAATGACCATTTGCAAAGACGACACAGAGGGAAGGAGTCAAATCTAGGATGAGCATCAGCACGCAGCATGAAATAGAAACGATGTTGGTGGAGGGCAGAGGACCAGTCGTTCTGCTCCGGAGCGTGTACGTCTGAAGGAGCAGACAGCCTCTTTCTGTGCTACGTCACAACTGACCGAGCAGGATGCCGCTGGAGCTGGGGGAGCCAATATACTCTCGCTAGACACGCTGCCAGTAAGGAGCAAGAAGAGATGCATATTTGGGAGAATTTTTGCTGATTTGGACGTAATTCAAGGTGATTCAGAAATGGACTTATGGACAAAAGCAAAAATTAAGAGCTACTGCTTCTACTCCTATTTTAGTTTTTCAAGGGATGAACCAAACTGACAAAAGTTCCATGGACCAAGAGTCGATCAAGCAAGATGACAAAGGTGGTGAAGTGTCAAGCTTCCCGTTTTAAAGCTAGCACCGGTGCCTAGACTCCGAACCCACATCAAGTCATCCTTTTGAACTTCATCAACTCAAAGTTAAGCTGAATTTGGGGAGCAGATGTGAATTGCCACTGCGTGCGTGGAATGTCGTGACCTCCGGAATGAGAAATGAGGCTAATGACTGTGTTCCCCAGTGGTGCTGAAGAACGGACACATCATCAACATGCTGACTCACCACAGGAATAACAGGTGCCACGCTACAGCGCAATCCAAGTGACTTGAGGCAAATACAAGATCGTGTTCACCGCCACCCATTGGTTTTGTTGGCAGGATAAACCAGCTACATAATATAGCTACTAAGTTTAAAAAAAATGGGACAATTGTTTGATATCTTCTGGACATAGACAACTGATAAAATGGTGGTAACTCGTTTGGAGCTGGAGTTACGGTACCACGGGGAGAAGCTGCGTGGCGTCACATGGAAGTTGACCCGATCAGAGTATGGCTTCCTACCGGAGAGTCCCTGGCTGATCGCTGCTCAGGTCATACTGCCCCTGCTGGTCTCCGGTCTAGGCATGGTCTCTGCGGGGATTGTCATGGATCTTATACAAGTATGTTAAAACTAGAAAGGTTATGATCCCATAGTTTTACTTCAAGAGTTTTGAAAGTCATGTGGTGTGTTGCTACTAAAGATAGAAGGCAGCACTATCGTAGGCAAAGATTCTTCAGTCTTCATCTGTACTCTGTAGTTGAAGTGTAGGACGTTTTGATCTTAGTCCAAAGATCGTTATCAGCTTAATAAAGACTTGAATACGTTTGTGGGTCTCTTAACCTCTTAAACCCTATAGGACCCAAATTGGCCACTAAAATCACTCCTTCTCTCTCTCTGTCTTTCCCCTCTGTCTCTCTCCTTCCCCTCTCTCTGTCTCTCTCCCTCTTTCCTTCTTCTCTTTCTCTCCTTCCCCTCTCTCTCCTTCCCCTCTCTCTGTCTCTCTCCTTCCTCTCTGTTTCTCTCCTTCCTCTCTCTCTGTCTCTTTCCTTCCCCAGGACCAAAATTGGGCACTGCTGGTGTTTAAGAGGTTAAGTGTAAACCAGAAGGAGGAGTTAACCTCTAAGTCCCTCCTCTCTTGGTACTAAAGTTTGGAAAACATCTTAACCTATTCATATGTTTTCATTGTGATGGCTATCTTTGGACTAAGACCGAAACATCCTACACTTCAACTACAGAGTACAGACTGAAGAATCTGAAGAATCTTTGCCTATGAATTACTAAAATAGTTACTATTTCAGTAATTGATTAGTTGATTTGTCGTTGTTTCAGCCCTATCTAACACCAACCCAGTCACCTTCTGATGTCATGAGATGATGCTCCTGTGTGTAATGTACGCACTATATACGTCCAGGCAGGTGCTCTGGACATCTGAGGATTTCAGTGCTCAAATTTTCTCCACTACAAGTCATTTTGTGCTAGTAGCTGGCAGTTCTTTTCAACTTCATTCAAACTTTCCACTCTCCACTGTCCAGCAGCAATCCTGGTGTTTTGTAGACTCAGAATTTGGGATAGCTGATATCCATAAAAAAGAGAAAGTTGACGATACACACTGACCTCATGCAGCCTGAAAATAAAACATGGTCTAAGAATAGGATACAGAGAAACATAAGTGCTAACCTCAGTGTTGCCCATTTTCTTACACGAGATAAGCAAGACTGAAATCCAACACGGTTCAGTCTGTTAGAAATGCTAACAACAGTGTGCTCTTATGAATGCTATCACCGCGCCATGCTGATGGTGCACTTTCGATTCACTCGTTGCAATAGATAAAGTATCTGTCCATGTTCAACAGATGGAGCCCTCGTCTCCAATCATTCCAAATCACATTAGATATATCAGATTGTTCTTAATGCAATAACGTCTGCAGGATGAAAAATATGGAATGTGGAGGAAAGGGATGCAGCCAGGATCAAACGGCGTACAGTAGTCTTGATTTATGATGCTTTTGGAGGGACAGTGTACAGTCAGCTCAAAGCACCCCGAAATGTTTTCATCCTTATGACACCTTGAGTACATTCGATGGTTCTTGGCATGAGGCCCGTCTCCTTTAGGCGGCAGTTGTTCAGAAGTGGGCCATGTCCCAAGATAGCCTCCTGATATGACAGCCGTCTGCCAGAGCCACAGTGCGGAGCTGGGGGTAAAAATAGACTGACAGGTTAACTGACAAAGCAAAGCTCAAGTGAACAACTGCTGTCACTACTTCCAGAAATGAAACGAGTTCTGCTTAGTTTTACATAACACAATATAACATAATATCACATCTGACTTTAGCTTATGGCAATACACACCTGCGGAAAGTGTGTAAGTTAACTATTAATTATTATGATTTTATGTAAATCTTGCTTTATTAAGGTGAGACACACTTTTTTCAGGTTTTGGGCCTCTTTCCTCTTTTATCATACTGTATAAACTGTCACCTGGACACTAATTAATGACCTAATCTGTATAATAAGGAGTGTAATTCTTGCACTGATTCAGGTTTCTCCATAGAACTATGTGGAAATTGTAACTTCAATCACCATTTTCTCAAAATACATTTTTCTCATATTGTGGCGACATCTGCATTTTAGTAGCTCCTACACACTCCAAACTTTCCAGTCTTTTGCGTCACTATATTTTAAAGGTTTTTTCCAAGCTGTCTTTTCAATATTCAATTCCTAGTCCGAGTTTTGAATCCCAAAAACAAGGTGAAATGAGTTTATTCAAAGACTAAACATGATATCCATAATTCCCTCAATAATTCCCAAATCTTTGTAACTAATTTATCAACAAAATAAAACCATACTTTTAAACCTGGTTCTATCCATTATTTAGATTTTGTTGCTGAAAAATACAAGCAGTTTTCGCCACATAAAATATCTTATTTTTATATGAAAACATAAAATGTACATTTACAATAAATGTATTTTCTCATATTTATGTCGGTAATATTCAATTCAATTCAGTTTATTTTGTATAGCCCAAAATCACAACAAAAGTCGCCTCACAGGGCTTCACAAGAAAAGGAAGATTGGTTTAATACAGAGTGAATATCAATTGTCCTGAGGCATCCCCTGTAACCTGGCTTGTGCCAGATTGATATGTAGCACTCATCTGATTCTACACATTATCAATCTGGGAAGGCTCCCGTCCAATCCACTCATGAAAGGGAGGGGCCGTCACAGCAATACTTCAAGATAATTGGGTGAAACACCCATTAGTACCCACCTACCGTACTTTAGCAGATTCAAGTCGGAGAAGAGCACAAAGGTCTCTTTGCTTTTCCCTTTTCAAAGAAGAAATAGTAGCATTTCAGCTAAAATTGCAGCATCAAAAAGTAAGTCCTCAGACGCAGCCATGTTTGTTATTCTTCGGCAGTGCATTTGGTGCTCCGTCATACCAACATGTCCCGCCTTACACCCCAATGCAGGCAAGTCATTGGTCCGCAAATATCTGAGTCGAGCCGATCGTAAGGGATTGGAGTCTTTCAAGATGTATTTCCTCGAGTATGGGAAACCACAAATCTCGCAGGAATAGCAGCGCAAGGTTACATCCCCTGTCCTGACCCTCCTTCTCGGCAAGGAAAAACTCCAAAAACCTATTGGGACAAATGAAGAAACCTCTGGGAGATCCAAATGAAGCGGGGATCCTCTCCCAAGGACGGACAGGCTGGGATCCTTTAAATTACTTTGATTTATCTCCCAAAGTAATTTGTTTCCCCTATTCACCTTGTGTATTGTGTGCTATCCCCTTTTCTCCACTCAAATGTATAGCTTTCATAACTCTGGTGGTTTTGTGTTCAGTGACTTGCAAATGACCGTGTTCAGGGAGGCTGTGTGAATAGCAGCCTCGTCTTTTTTATTTGCTCAGGGCCCCTGCCACTAATGTATTTTACTTACTCAATAACACATTACTTGCCTGTCACCAAAACCACATTGGCCACTTAATACAACTTTAACCAGACTTTCCCTTCCAAATACTGCTATTTTATGCACGGAATGGTCTAAAAGGGTTATAGAAATGCAGAGAGTGTTTCCTGGAAATCGCATCCAAAGCTCTTCGAAGTCCTCTATCTTTATATGCCTTAACACAATGTCCTGTTCGTGTCTCCTTCCACAATGCAAATCATCACGTCCGACTTGATGAATACTTAAGAAAGCCCTTCCCTCCTCCTCTTATCCTTTAAATGCATCCTTTCCTTCTCTTATCCTTTAAATGCATCCTTTCCTTCTCTTATCCTTTAAATGCATCCTTTCCTTCTCTTATCTTTTAAATTTATGCATCCTGCTGTCAGTGTAGTCTCCTCCATCGGTTTGTTTTTCTCTTTAAGAGCCCACATAGCGTCTTGAAAGTGGTGGGAGTCCGTGACCACGTTTAAACCCGCTGAAGCAGCCTGTCGTGAGGCAGTGAGACGTGGAAACTGGGCTACTGGGTTAGACCAGAATATATGATGCACCGCCTGCAATGTCAAGGAGTTCATTCGCGCCGCCTTAAACCCCGCCTTAAACCCCTGTTTTGTTTTGTTTTGTTACTTCTTGAGGCTGATTAAACGTGTCTGTGTTGGTTGTAGCATTGGGAGGTGTTCAAGGTGATCACCGAAATCTTCATCCTGGTGCCAGCTCTGGTGGGTCTCAAAGGAAACCTGGAGATGACGCTAGCAGCACGCCTCTCCACTGCTGTATGTATAACCACACGACTTATTTCCACACTATACATTTGCATATAAACATGAAAAGGTCTCATATAACATTGACATAAAGAAAAGAAAATGATGCACCACGGAAGAACAATGCTCTCACATCTAACTCTTAAGTCAATGAGAAATACTGTAAAAATGAATGAATTGTAAGATGCTTTTAGCCTTTCATTTGTGAATAAACCGGGTGGATGTCAGATTTTAATATACAGTTGTGCTCATAAGTTTACATTCCCTGGCAGAAGTTTTTGGTTTTAGGCCATTTTTCAAAGGATATGAATGGTAACACGACAACCTTTTTTGTCACTCATGGTTTGTGGTTGAGTGAAGTCATTTATTGTCTTTTCAACTTATAACGGCAATAGAAACTACTCAAATGTCACTGATTAAAAGTTTACATGATCAGCAACAACTGCAAAAAAAAAACACACACAAATAACCTCAGCTGAAATACAGGACTCTCTGAAGAAAGTGGTGTTTGTTTGAAGATTCACAACATGTAAACTTTAGATCAGGGACATTTGGGTAGTTTCTGTTGTCATTATGATTTGAAAAGAATAAACAGCTTCTTTTTTTTTCTTCTCACAACCACTAACCATGAGTGAAAAAAAGGTTTTTGTGTTATCATTCATATTCTCGCCATAAAAATGGCCTAAAACAATCAAACATTCTGTCAGTATGTAAAGTTATGAGCACTGTGAGCAACTGTATCACCCTAAAAATAAAAATATTTGCTAATGACATTTGTTTTTTTTACTATTCCTCTACCACCAGTAACCACCAAAGAAATGCAATGTTTAAAGTAGGGATGTTCCGATACCGATACTGGTATCGGATTTCATGCCGATACCACAGATTTTTCAGGTATCGGTATTGACGAGTACCTGAACCAAAACCTCTCCGATACCACAATGTGTTTTTCTGGGCTCTGCAGACACTAAAACCTCTAACCCCACAGCAGATACATTTGTGTTTCCTTTTTTGCTTTCATTTAATCTTTAGAGTAGAAACAGAACATCGACAGAATACATTTTATATGCAGAATGAGCCATGTGCTTTGGCATCTTTTTACAGACTTTTGCTAGTGTTTTTATTTACACCGTGGTATCGGAGTAGTACTCGGTATCGGCGACTACTCTGAGTCCAAATATCAGTATCGGATCGGTGGAGAAAAAATGGTATCGGAACAACACTAGTTTAAAGGGAACTCTAAGCTCTGAATAAACTGAAGGGAGCCTGTGATTCTGTCCTCAGGCGAACACGGGTCAGATGGATGATCCTGATAAACAGTGGCTAATGGTCTACAGCAATCTGGCACTTATACAGGTGACGCTCAAACATCATGGACTTTTTGTGTTTCTTCAGTCACTGACTGGTGTCGTCTTGCAGGTCCAGGCCACAGTAGTGGGATTCTTGGCGGCTGTGGCTGCTATTTGTTTAGGAGCCATCTCCAGAGGAGGAGTGGAGCTGGACCAGGCGACGGTCCTGTGTGCCAGCAGCATCATTACTGCCTTTGTGGCAGCTCTGTCCTTAGGTCAGACCATCTATTCGGTTGTTTCGGTTTCAAAACCCCATTGTAATGTCCCATTGTTTCTATGTGCACTTTCTTATTGATTTTATTTGTTCATGCATGTCTCCCAAGTTAGACCTTTTGTTTTGGTTTCTTTTTTTAGGGGCATGAACGCAGGAATGTGGGATTATTTTAATACATTACAGATACCAGTTCGATTGGAATCTCCTAACATACATTTTTCAGCGTCATGCTATTCCAGAGTCAGATTTCAGAGCGCTGTGGCTCCATCTAGTGGTAAAAGGCAATGCTACACATAAAGTATCTTTATGGCTCCCCATCCATCCCATTCAAACTCCTCACCATTATCTACAGTCCCTCCATAACCTGGCCCTCACTTACCTCTCTGAGCTCCTGAAACACCACCCACCTGTGGTCTATGATCAGCTGATGCAAACCTCTTGTCACCCCCTACTCAATTTCTCTGTTGCTGCCCCCACCCTCTGGGACTCCCAGCCCAAACCCGTCAGAGACTCCCTCACTCTCACTTCTTTCAAATAGTCCCTTAAAACTTCTTTTCAATTCCACTTCCAAATAATTTCTTTCCTAGTTCACTTTGTGTTTGTTTGCTTTGTATCTTCTATGAACCGTCTTGTATCCCCGATATTGCCTAAATTATTCTCAAATAGCCTTCAGTGCCTGTGTATGTTGCAGTTTGCATGTGAAACACTAAATGCCATGACTAAATAGCGGTGCGTGATGTTCTCCTCTTGCTCTTGTAGGTTTGGTGATGATTGGAGTAATCATTGGTTCCAAGAAGGTGGGCATCAACCCTGACAACGTGGCCACTCCCATAGCGGCCAGTCTGGGTGACCTCATTACCTTGTCCCTGCTGGCCGGGGTCAGCAGCACTCTCTATGAGTATATAGGTGAGTCCTGCATACAAGTGGTCCTTTAAAAATCTAATTGTGTCCTGCTCCCTAAACCACCAGACTATTGGCTGCACTATGCTCTCAGGGTTTTGCCACTTTTGCACAAAAAATATGGAAAATTGTCTATAATTTCAGGTAAATGTAGATTTATTATCTCATTTTTAGGGCAATGGGGTGTTTGTTTTCTGAATATTACAGGAATAAAAACAGCATTCTTTACATTTTTCTTAGACTGATGATTCTGTTCAAATCAAGGCAAGGCAAGGCAAATTTATTTGTAGAGCACAATTCATACACAAGGCAATTCAAAGTGCTTCACAATTTCATAAAATTACAAGAAAGCAGATAAAATCAATCAATAAAACAAATATAATCATTGACTAATTACATTAAAAGTGACATTAAAAGTGAAGAGTGCAGATAAAATACTTTCAGTGACATATGCACAGTTAAAAAGAGCCGTTTTCAGCCTAGATTTAAACATTGTCAAAGTTGAGGCCTGTCTCACACCTTCTGGCAGACTGTTCCAGATTTTTGCTGCATAAAACTGAAACGCAGCCTCACCATGTTTAGTCCTGACTCTGGGAACCAGCAGGAGACCACTCCCTGAGGTCCTCAGAGCCCGAGATGGTTCATATGGCACTAACATGTCAGAGATGTACTTGGTGCTAGACCATGAAGAGACTTGTAAACAAACAGAGCTGTTTTAAAGTCTATTCTCTGAGCGACAGGAAGCCAGTGCAGAGATCTGAGCACTGGACTAATATGGTCGTATTTCCTGGTTCTAGTCAGGACTTAATCAGCAGCGTTCTGGATGGAAATCAACATAACCTTTATTGATTTTAGTGATCTTCTTTCCTCTTACTCTGCCCTTCAGACGTGTGGTACCTGTCCCCCCTCATCTGCCTGCTGTTCCTGGCTCTCATCCCTGTGTGGGTGATGGTGGCCCGACGCAGCCCTCAGATCAAAGAAGTGCTACGATCTGGATGGCAGCCGGTCATTGTAGCCATGTCTATCAGCAGGTCAGTGGTCTCATTAATCGCTCGCTATGAATTATCCAGCATCTCACGGTCGCGCGTGCAATCCTTTCACAGTTTCGGAGGCCTCATACTCGACAGGACCGTCAGTGATCCGAACTTCGAGGGAATGGCTGTCTTCACACCTGTCATAAACGGTGAGGGAGTGTTATCGTTGAAGGGCAAAGCATATTTTGGCAATCGTAATGGTCTAAGTGTCATTTGCTTCACACGGTTACACAGTATGTCATGTTTTTGCAGTGATAAGACAGGTCTGTGGCAATATGATGATTGGAATCTGGACGGAGAAAGTGTATTTGTAAAACATCAGGGCTGTTCCCTGTGGAAGCACTGAGGTGGTGCCATACAGGGTGCTTTGTTTTTTAATCCACAGATTGAATACATATTTTCCTGCCAATTTTTTTCAACAACAATCCAGTTAAAATGGCAGTTAAGCAATAAGCCTAGATACATATGACTGTAAACACACTTTGCTTTTATTTTGTGTGTGTGGTGGGGGGGATCAAACTCCTTTGCAAAACGGTAAACAAAAATGCCATTACACAGGGACACTGCTAGCCATTTTCATTCCCGAAATGGCGTCTAATTCTACCTGAGTTTAGATGTAATAATTTAACAGTTAATGTCCCCCAGTGCCCCCCAGAACTTGAGTTTCTCTGCTCCGCCCCTGCAGCCCATATTTTCCGGACTATTAGTTGCACTTTTTCACATTGCTTGGCTGGTCCTGCGACTTATACGCAGGTGCGATTTATGTATTTATTGATATGTTATGTTAACATACCAGACACTGATTCAGTTGGTTGTTTATGCTCCGTAACTGAATAACCGTTACGTTAGCATACTGTACACCTATTCAGCCTGTTGTTCTCTATTCTATCGTTAT
>OMNZ01022548.1:0-10321 GCA_900303255.1 Lesueurigobius sanzi | reverse complement strand
TCAGGCTTTAACGAGTCAAATCTGAACATTTTGATTGGTCCTTGTACAGTTTCCTGTTGAACCAGAGGTTGGTTTTGACTCTGGATCGATTGCTCAGGTCTTGATGTCCAGGAACTTTACTGCGAAATTTTTCACTGCGAATTTCAATGAATATTTTAAGGGTGAATTTTTCTATTAGAATTTTTTTTTACTTCGAATTTTATACTCTGAATTTAGACAGTTATATTTGATGTGTTGAAAAATAATAAAGTGAATATTTACAAGGTGAACTGAAAATTTTGTGACTGAAGTTTGGAGACGAAAAAATTCAAAGATGTTTTTTCAGTGTTAAAAAAAATCAAAGCGTAAAATTCAAAGCCATTTAAAATTCACAATGTGACGACACAAAAAATCTTCCATAATCGTCCCCCTTTATAGATAATCATCAAAGTTAGTATTTGCCGGAATGAAGAGCTAGGTGGACCTCATCGAGCCCCCCGTCCTAAATTTTCCGACCTCTGCTTCAAGGCATTGTGACAGGAGGAGTATAATTTATGTACAGTATCTGGTCATCTCCAAACATACCAAATTCGCCAAAGATTACACAATGAGGGACGTTTTGTGCGTCCAGCGTTTTGGACTGTCACAAAGATTGCAATAGCTTTTAATATCCTGTGGCTTTTTAGTGATTAAATTCATTTAGAAGCCCACGCAAGCAAAAGCCGGTGTGTAGTGAGGTGACAGACAGGGGAGCGAGGAGGCTGGAAAACACAGATGAGATACGTGCAGTCTTTAAGGCTCAGAGAGAAAACAACCGTTATTGTATTTCTCCTCACTGATCACTAACGCAGTCACGGGAATGTGTGAAATGAATTTGTGACTGAAGCGTTTAAATAAAGCATGTTCCACCTGAGGGAGATGGATTAGCTGAAATGGCTGGTTCCCAAGGCTAGACTTATGAATGTGTGTTTCTTATTTCATTCATAATCTTTCAAGCCATTTTAGAACATGTTCCTGTGCCTACGGTTCAAGCTCATCTCTTCACCTGCTTTCAAACCCTGTAAGACATGACCCTGCCCCCATTTCTAATAGTAAACACGTATTACAGCAGTGTTCCTATTGTTTTATGTATACAATTGTGGTGAAGCAGTAGCGGAGGTGCACAGCGGGCTGATGCATGCAGTGGTAAATAAAAAGGTCTTTGTTTTGCTATATTCAGATGTTCAAACAAAGAAAAAGGTGGTGACAACCGCCGGTGGATAATGCATTATATCATACACAATCCATTGTATGCAAAGCTAAAAATATTCACTTGCAGCAGCGAATATATACCTGTACAAGTGTATTGTTTACAGGTGCTACTACAAACTATTATTTGTTAAATACAGGAATGATATATATAGAATAAAGTTTTTATTCTTAAAGCCTCAGTAAGCAATTCTGCATGAGCTTTGTTCATCAGTCGGTGTCAGTAGTGGACCCTGCTCTGCCCCCTCCTCTCACTCCACCTCCAAACACTGCACTGAAGATGCTTTCAAAGGCAAAGGAAAAACTAGTTTATCATGTGTGCAACACACATTTACTGGACAATAAATAATATTTAGCTAAGTAAGCACATCAAAACTTACTACTATACTACTACAACTCGATACTCAATGCTGCAGCTACTCTATATTTATTTGTTTAACTTACAGTATATGTCAGAATATAATACTAAATAATATAAAATACATTTATAGTGCTGAAATGTCATGTCCCACATACCTTGAACACGTCTTAAGAATCTCTCTATGGTTTTGGCAGCTATCAGTGGTTTTAGTAGCTACAGATGTAAATATGACCGTTCCCTGTAGTAGATGTTGGACTCTAAACAAATAGACTTGAACCTTTCCTGAAGATTCCAACTGCATCTGAACTGCTAGGACACAAGTTTTCTTCAGTTCACTATCTTGTGTAACTTCTTTCATAATGCTAAACCCTGTGTTAGCGCGCTAACTGTTCATGCTTCTTGCATTACTCCTAAACATTTATTTTGGCATCCTTGTGATCCATGTGCCTCTGCTTCTGCGGGGAAAAGGTAGCTTCAGTTTTGTAGGTGGAGCCTCAAGCAATTTAATGTGGAACGAAGACAGAGCACGGCCAAACAATCATTTTATTTATTGTGGCTTTAAGAGCACCGTAATTGAGCAAAATGTACTTCTGAGAGTACTTCCGACTGCATCTATAATGGATATGGTTAACACTACCACACCGCCTCATGTGTGACCATAAGTACAGTAATTACACCTCTATCCATCACTTCTGTCAGTGCAGATTGTTCTAGTACAACAATTTCCAACAACAAACCAGTTTGTCAAACACTTTAAGAAATTTAAAACAAATTGCAAGTGCCCAAAATAAGGCAAAGCAAACTCTTAATGCAGTCTTCACAGGACTTTGACAATGGCCCAATATTCTTGCGTGAATAAATGATTGGATGTACTTCATAGAGCAGACTGCAGGCTAAAAGCATCTTATGTAGGTGGATGTTTTGACCATCCTTTCAGAGCAAACTCTATGGTATGATATATTTATGTCAATGTGGGAGGAGTGCCTTCCCAGAGCCAATGTCCTGGGCTTATTTTTGCAAAAGAAAGAAAGGACAAAGTTAAGAACACGTAATTGCTTCACAGTTGGCTACTACTACAGTGAGGGCTCTGGAGCGGTATTTTGTCTGGAAAGAAGGCCCTCTAAATAAGACACTCAAGTCTGCAATCTCGCCACACCAAATAACTCCAAAAGTTTGTCTCAAGCAAACTATTCATTGCTTTTGGAAGGACTGGCTTAGGCTACCTTACTACAAAACTACACCGGATCGTGCTTCTTGCTCAAGTCCTTTTTGGGAATGCCTTGGATATTTATTAACCCTCACTACCAAAAATAGGTCAAGTTCAGATCACTTTACCATGCAAATACCCCCGAAGGCTACAGTCAAATATATACACAGGCAATGACTAAGTGG
This sequence comes from Lesueurigobius sanzi, assembly GCA_900303255.1. Lineage (NCBI taxonomy): Eukaryota > Metazoa > Chordata > Actinopteri > Gobiiformes > Gobiidae > Lesueurigobius > Lesueurigobius sanzi. Next base: position 7,341 of record OMNZ01022548.1, on the reverse strand, counting down.
CTGCACATCAGAGTACGTCCCCAGGGAGAGAGATTTGGCGGATGGTGTGTTAATGATGTACCAGGATTACAGCATGTTCTGCACAGCCACACACATGCATTAGAGGGGAATAATAAAAGGTACTTTCATCTCTGTGTCGCTGTTTCGTTAAACGGCCTATATTATGCAAAATCAACTTTTTCAGCTTCGAAACATATTCCAACGATATAACCACATCAAAAACCTACATGGAGTGGTGCTTTGTTTCATTAAGGGGAGACACTACAGGCAGGACTCTTTTTCTTTAAAAGGTTCAGGTTTTAGACTTTACTCTCTTAACATATAAACTTTCTCCTGGAAACAAATAAATGACCTAATCTTCACAATAAGGAGAATAATAGTTTGTTGTACTTATTCAACATTTCTCCATAGAACTACTGTATATGAGGAAAGGTAACTTCAATGACCATTTCATCTCCACTTTAGTAGCTTCTACAGACTCCAAACCTTCCAGTATTGGACTTGGAATTTTTTACAGGTGTATTCACTAGTTTATTAAAGATATTAAAAAATCCCTCTGAACACATCTTTGTAACTAATATATCGATAAAAGAAAACCATACAATTAAACATCTCTATCCATTATTTAGATTTTGTCTACACAAATATATCTCTTTTTATAATTATAAGCTATAGGACCTTTAAGATGTAAAACAAAAATGGTAAAATACACGGCAGAAACAAACACACATTGGGCCTCATTCATGAATATTTTCTTAAGAAAAACTTAAGTCTGATTCATGAAGCGTTCTTAAGAAGACAAAACTATTCTTAAAGAGATGATTTTTTTGTGTGTAAGAGTCCTCCTGACTGTTCTTAGGATTTGTTCTTCCAGAAGAGCTTTCACCTAAGAACAAATTTTGTGAAATCCCCAAAATGTTCTTAAGTCGGCCTTAAGAACAAATTTATGCGTAAGTTTGTTTTGTGACTGAGGCCCATTGACTTTTTGTTAAAGAAAATTGCATCTATCACATCTATTAATATTCTCTGTTTGTAAATTAAAACATCCAGAACAAAACTCTCATCTCAAATTGCAACCTCAAGTATCTTGTCAGCATTTTTGGTATTATTCAAAATGTTGTTGTGCACGGAGTCTCCACAGACTAAAGCACCAGCGTCTAACAGGGCTGCATCTGGGATTCCCGCAAAGTCATTTGATCTGCGAACACATTCCTCCAAAGATTCAAAGCCCATCGCAACAACTTGATTTGTGTAAGTTGTATTTCAGATACATTTTTAAAGAGGTGATTGAAGTGCATCAACTCGGCGCTCAAGAAAACTTCTACCATTTAAGTTAGTTTCCGTAAGTGAAAATTGACTCTAACAGGGACAATGGAAACCTGTCTGCAGCCGCGGTCCACTGTACAGCGTTGTCCATCTCCGTTTCTCGAGCTGACGTCATGATCAAGACTCAGCATTTCCTAGTTGGAGGATTAGCCTATTGTGAATGGTTAAATGCATGAGTTTTCTTTGTCAGAACGAATCTCCTGATATATCAAATGTTAAAATGAGATCGGTACAAAGAGGTGCTCAAGAAAACTGCTGCTATTCCTTCCATTCAAGCAGTTCCCACAAGTGAAAATTAAAATGGAGCTTGCCGTTCCCTATAATTCTAAAGCATTATAGTTTTCTTTGTCCAAAATAATTAGATCTAAATCATACTAATCCAAAACCTGCATTAGTTATTCTCTGAAAACCCTTTTGGCAAAGGGGAGCTCAACTTTCTGTCTCTCTATGGGAGTCCTAAACTGATGCTTATCCTCTGACAAACAGTCAAAAACGGAAAAGGAAAGTACAGAATCGAGCGGATTGAAGTGAGGACCAAACCAAATGGGCAACCGCCAATAAATATCTAGTGTAACGGGGCAACACTTTGATGGTAGGAAAAATTTAATACAGGGGATTATAAGCAGTCTGTTTGTCTAAGACTGAATGGCTGGAGTGAGTAAAAAGACAAAGATAAATCACAATAGTGGGCGGAGGGAAGAGCCAGATACTACTTACTGTAACCTAAGGCTATGAGAGAAGGAAGCGAGGAGAGAGGAGGCGTCTTTGAACAGCGAGAAAACAAAAACTTCAACTCACAATTATAAAGCTGTCTACCAAGAGGCTATATTTGCACCTGCGTTGCTTTGTTTATGCCGCCATTGTTTCTATGAAGAATAAATAGCAGGGATATGCATAAACGTCTTAAGAAATGTGTATTCAAAATATTTTTTCCTCACTTTCACCATTAGGGATGTTTGTTTGTAAGCAGGATGTCCCAAAAATGAATCATCCCAAGGAAAAGCATACGTATGGAACAAATTTCTATTGAAGGGCTATTGGGCATAAAAAGAACTGGTTGGCGCACAGGTCTTACTTCTGCAAATGTAGATGAAATAAATGGTCACATTTGTCTGGCTTTACCTGCATTATCCACTCAAAGCGCTCTACATCAAGGAACCACTCGGGCGGACAGAAGCACGGCTGCACATCATATTTGTGCCAACAGAAACACTCACTTACACAGGCGACCACGTACTAACCGGGCCCGAAACGGCTTCGCTTCAGCGATCTGACGAGATCAGGCGTTCACAAGGCAGTATGTTTACCGAGCAGAACACAAAAACTCTTGTCTTTACATCGTAGGCCAAGATTCTTCAGTCTTTCGATCTTTGTCCAAAGATCGTCCTCAGCGAATAGAGACTTAAGCACGTTCGTGGGTCTCTAAAGAGCCAACCAGAAGGAGGAGTTAACCTTTAAATCCCTCCTCTCTTGGTACTAAAGGTTGGAAAACATCTTAGCCTATTCATACTTAATAGGGCTCGTTACCGCTCTATTGTCTCACCCTGGGCTAAGCTCTAAGGCTAAGATGTTTTCCAACCTTTAGCACCAAGAGAGGAGGGATTTAAAGGTCAACTCCTCCTTCTGGTTTGCTCTTAAGTCACCCACGAACATGCTTAACTCTTTATTCGCCGAGGACGATCTTTGGACTAAGATCGAGAAGCCCGACACTTCAGCTACAGAGTACAGATGAAGACTGAAGAATCTTTGCCTACGATGGACAACTCCTGTACGACTGAGAACCTACACAGACGTCTTGTCTTTACAGTTTTCATCTCCGACCTTAACAATATGGCCTCGGACAGAGTATATGCCTTCCTATTTTATATGTTAGGACTAGACACTGCCGTATCGCGCCATCAGAGCAAACAAAGCTGGTGTACTGGAAATATTACAACTAAAATATAACCAACTAAAATAAATATAAAACAGTGAAAGCTAATTAATCACATTTGCAGTTCTGTCCGCTATCACAAGAGCATGATTTGAGCCTGTGTGTACCCTTTACACCTGGCACAGCGATGCATACTGCTACAGTGGATACAAGGACAGCTTCCTTCTGTTGCACAATGGGACAGAGAGACATTTAAGGTTTTTTTCCAATAGAGTGCCTCGGTGCCCTGATAAAGGATATTTGAATGCTTTCTGGAACGTGGCACCTCCTTCTGGATCACCGGCCTCAGATAAGTTACATAAAGGAGAGTCACACGTTGTATTTGGGTGATGATGGTGTCGTGTGTATGTGACCGGCTTGGCTATGCAGCGCTGGATTGGTTTGTTCTCTGCTGTATTGTGTTGAGAAGGTGTTTAAACATTGGCCCTAAAGATGCATAACAGTGCGGAAAACCCAAGCACTACGCACCTGAAAGAATCCTGGAATTTAAAGTAGGTAGGTAGCTAACGGGGGGTGCCAAGGCCTTAGTCCACCCACACCCAAAATTTGAAAATTTCGAGGACAGGGGAGTGGGTGGTGTCTGGGCTGTGAATATGCTATGTCCATGAGGTGTATGCGAGAGGGGCAAAACACACACATTACCAATGTTTTAACCAACAATAAATCATTTCTAACTCTATTTTGAGACTCTTGTTTGACGCACACAAGTGTCTCTGGCCAGCGGCAGAGCGTGGCACCATGAGGGTGGCATGGTACCGGCACCAGCCAATGAGGAAGTTCAAGTATAGCCTGTGCTGAACCTAAAGAGAGCGCCACACAGACAGTTTTAGGCACTAAAGTTGGATTTTAAGGAGTTTGCACTAAAATGTCAAAACAGGGACATGCGGACAACATTATAAGACACCCATTTAGACAGTTTATCAGCAAAAAAGTCGAATTGGGAGTTAGTTTGTGTAGGTTCTCAGTCATACAGGAGTTGTCCATCGTAGGCAAAGTCTTCATACTCTGTAGTTGATGTGTTGGAAATTTCGATCTTAGTCCAAAGATCAACGAATAAAGAATCTTAGCCTATTCATACTTAATATGGCTTAATATTACCTCTCTATTGCCTCACCGTGGGTTAAGTTCTAAGGTTGTTGACACTTCCCTATGGCCCTGACAATAGAGAGGTAACAAGGTTTCCCGAATCACCGAGCAGGCCACCACAATCACTGGTTCACCACAGATCCCTCTGTCTGACCTCTACCATCGGGCGGTGACCAGGAAAGCCACCCAGGTCACAATTCCAACTGCTCCCCTCAGGCAGGCGATATAAGGTCCCATTGGCAAAGAAAAACACCTACAAAAAAAATCATAAATCCCCTCTGCAATAAAAATATATAGTATGCAATATATGTGCATATGCATATGTGGGTATATGTGCATGTGTGCATACTGTATGGGTATGTATATGTCATTATTAATTCTCTTTTTTTCGTTTTTAAAGTATGAATGCTTTTGCGCCATGTCAAAGACACATTTCTGTCTCTGCTGGGACAGACAATAAAGATTTTCTATATTAAATACATTGCATATAATGTAGTTGTATTTTATCACTGCCTACTATGGTTTTCATTTACGTTTCCTGCTCCTAATTTTCAGTTGTTGTTTTTTTGTCACACCGGATGAAGTTTAAAATCTTTCATTTATTGAACTTCATCCACTGTGAAAATAATCTCGCTGAGGCAAAAAATGTCACAATTAACAGTTCACCAGAGACAATGAATAAATCCATTATTTATATTGTGAACAGGATTATATTGGTTTGAACTCCAGGAGGTTAGTGATTTGACGCGTTCATTGGGACGGTGTAACATACTGCAGAGGTGACAGACGACAGAACTCAATTAAAATAAAGCAGAGACTGAGACAGGAGCCAGACAGCCATGAAACATCGCGGAAGGATTGGAGTCGCAGTAAAAGGAGCATTAGAAGTACAAGTGCAGGTCTAATCTCGTCTTTTTCCTGTGGTTTGATGGGAGCTGAGCGACACGGGGGCATCTTTGAACCTTGATCCCATCTCAGCAGCGCCCTCTCCCTGATCCTCCGGAGCGGGACGTCCTGTGGAGAGACCGTGGCTGTGATACAGTGGAGCTCCGCCGTTATGGGGCACAACACGCCTTTTATCGACCAATCTAGCAAACAAGAGCCGACGACAAGTGACATCCTGTCTGATATCTGCTCCTATAACGCTCTTGATTGAACCTGGTATGAAGTGGGATCGATTTTGGAGTGGGTCCTTTCTTCAACTTTTTGTTTTGTTTTGCTTGATCTCTAAATAGGGATGTATGAGCGAAGATTCTGATCATTTTATTCCAGAAGGTTATTTTACAAGGATTGAATTATTATGTTACTATTAGATTTGAAAGAAATATGCAAAGTATTTGATCCCGCAAATCCTTTCTGGTATACAAACAATTGTTTAGATTTCGTTGCCAAAATATAGGCAATTTTGGTCATTTTCATGCATAAGAATCCGTGTTTTTATATGAAAAGACAAAATGACAGTAAAAAGAGCAATATTCGTTCTCATATTTCTGTCAGTAATATACAGCAACAGTTTCAAATTGATATCACTCAATTCAATGGTTTTTCCTATTTGCTTAGAGCTGACCAATCACGGCGTGGGAGTTTGTGATACGTAATTTTCAGCTCCAGAATTTCCCAAAATGTGCCAGTCTCGAACCACAACAATCAAAATGGCGGCCGCAACGGAGCAAAGTTTTACCACCGGCTTATCCTCTGTTTTAAATGAGCTGGAATTGTTCTTAAACCCACAAAAACGGGCTGCGCTGAAGGCTTTTCTGTTTAAAAAAAGACGTCTTCGCTGACTGGCCGCTGTGCATTTACGTCACATCCGTGTTTCTCTGATTGGTTTCCCCCGGGCTTGTCAGTCCCCCCGCCGCCTCGACTCTCGATTTGAACTAAATAGAAAAAAAAGCGAGATCCGAGGCACTATGGAGTATAAAAGTCCTTTATTTCAAAAGCAGGGACATGACATCTCGATTTGAACTGCTGCCCCGGCCGCGCGGACTACCAGACTGTCTTCCCACGCATGTAATACATGGAGGAAGCCAGCCTGGGGGTCCTCAGAGGCACGACAGGGGGGCCTCCAAAAGTTCCCTACATCAATCACATAAAAATGAGTTGAGCTTTAATTAACTTCATGCATATTTGTTTAATTATAATCAGGAATTAGCCTAAACACACTGGGAAAACGTATCTAAAAATTACTTTTTTCTTTGATCATTTGACCTTGATTTCAGCAGGTCTGTAAAATGATCTCAATCAATCATTCTTTGCTTATAAAGCGCTTTTCATACAAGAATGCAACACAAAGCACCATCTACTAATGGAATAAGTCTTTTTGCACTTTAACCTCTTAAGCCCGTGGCAGTTTTTTACGAATTTGGTAAACATATCCTCTGGAAGGCTTTTAACAGCTTGTAAAATGTCTAAAATGTTCATATTGCTCTCATATGATATAAATGTCTGTGGGGAGACTGTAGATGTGAACATTTTCAAGAAAATCATAGTGGGCCTGAGTAACTGAGGTTGAAAGACAGAAAATATGAATTCAGAATATTTGACGTTATTCTGAGTAATTTTGACTTGCCAAGTAAAATGATCTGCCAATGGAATAAGTATTTTTGCACTTATAATAAGAAAAAGCAAGTCAAATTTGATTTGACTTGATAATGACTTTATTATCTAATTTTAAGTGCAGGAAGTCATTTTTTTCTTAAGTGAAGCTAAAATACTTGTTCCATTGGCAGATAATCTTACTTGACAAGTCAAAATTACTAAGAATAACATCAAATATTCTGAATTCAAGCTAATTTTTACTTATATATATATCATTTTTTGCAGTGCAGTATATATTTGGTCATAAAATACAGCCCCCCCCCCCCCCAAAAAAATACACTTTTTTTTGTGAACACATTTTTTAAAACAAACTAAAATAAACAAGGATTGTCTCTAAAAGTGGCATGTCCCCAAAAATGGGGACGTTAGGGCTTAAGAGGTTAATGTCATAGGGATGT
>OMNZ01022546.1:0-13552 GCA_900303255.1 Lesueurigobius sanzi | reverse complement strand
AGAGAGAAAGAAAGAGGGAGAGAAAGAGATCAGCTCCCAGATGCCGCAGCGGCAGAAGGAAAGGATGCACTCAGTCGGGTCCAAAGGTGGGTTAAGGTTTGGGTCTGAAGAGCTACAACAATAAAAAAATAATAATAAAATAGGCCTATATAATAATAATAATATTTAAAAAATTCAAAGGAGCTTACAATTGTGAAATTATATATTAAAAACTTTTAATGTCAAATCCCTAAGTTAGCCTTAATATTACCCAACATTACAATCTAATTTAAAATTAAAAGCTAAAATCCAAACTTCATACATGTTTATAAAGGACATAGGCCTGTAATAGACTGACCAGTTGGTGCCAATATCCAACTGTAATATGCAATAGGACACATTATAATAATTATTACAAAAGATTGAATTAATACAAAAAGACTGTATCGGATCGGTATTGGATCGGTATCGGCAAACATGAAGTGTTAAAATATCGGATCGGAAGTGAAAAAAAGCGGATCGGGACATCCCTATTTGAAGGAGCAGTGGCTCTACTCCCAGCTCCAGGTCCATATGTGAGAGTAGGAACATAATACATGTATATTGACCGGTAATTCTACAGCGTAGTCTTTTGGCTTCACCACAACAGTCCGAGATATTGGGTGTTACAAAAATAAATTGATTGATTGATTGAAAAAAAAAACATGTATATTGTGAGTATTTGACCTTCTAGTGACCCAGAGGCCTCAGGACGCTCCAGAATGTATTGTTTTTAGGGTTTCTGGTAAGTTTCTGGTACAAAACCCTAAAACAATTGATCCTGGAGCGTGGTAGAGGCCACTGTGATGGAAAGTAAAACATGCAGTAATATTAAGTTTGTTTATTTTTTTTACTTAAAAAGCTACATATTGCACCTTTAAATTAGCTCCTACAGACTCTATGTTTTCCAGTCTTGTACTTAACAAGGATTTGTCAATATCTAAACTACCAAATCTTGATTAGCCCCATTAACATGAAGGCAGAATTAGATTAAAACTAGAGCTTATTCAAAAACTGATATCCAAAATCCCTTAGAAATGTTTTTTTTTCTTTTTTTTTCTTTTAACCTTATGTCACAAAATAAAAGGATGAATTTAAACCTGGCTTTATCTATTATTCTAATTTTGTCACTGAAAATAAAGGCAATATGTTTTAATGAATGCATAAAATGTTTAATTTCAATATGAAAATGACGAGATGCAAACTTTTAATCTAATTTATCTCCAGTATCTACAGCAAAAGTTTCAAATTGATTTCTCTCAATGTCTTTCTTCCGCTCTTCACCTGCAGCTTCTGGCCTTTATATTATAAAAAGTCAAACCTGACTGAGCTGAGGTGTCCCACTGATGGACCAGAGGCTGTTTACAGGACTGTGCTCCTGTTGCCACGGTGACTGGTGTTGTGTTACCTGTGGATGCACCTGTAGGATCCTGTTTCAGTGGGTGGAGCTTTTGAGTGCGGGGGGAGGGGCCAGACCCGCGCGCGGGGGAGGGGCCAGACCCGCGCGGGGGGGAGGGGCCAGACCTGCGCGCTCTCCCGCTCTTCAGGTGTGCCTTTTCTGCGTCTCCCCGAGCGCTGCAACAACAACAATAACATTCGAGCTGTGGCTGCACCGCCATCGAGCCGACGTCAAGCTGACTGCACCCAGCGTGTGGCACAGGCGGGCACAGCGGGGCACAGCAGGGCACAGCGGGGCACAGGAGGAGAGGTGAGGAGGGGGAGGAGGTGTGAACGACCCCAGGCAGTGTGTGGACGTAGAGGGTGGGGCTGAGCAAAGGCCGGTAGCTACACACATGTTGGAGCAGGTACAGGACGAGGCCTGGGGAACTGGTTTCACACTGAAGAGACTGTTTTCATTGAGCTGCGGAGGATTTGGTCTCTATTTGGTTGGTGCATATTTGAAATGGCAAAGAGCTGGCTGTTGGTTTTGGTTTAGTGAGGTTGGAAAAGTGGATTAGGGATGTGTGATACCAGCTTTCTACTTTTGATTTGATTCCTATTGCTTCAGGGCTAGAATTGATCATTCTGGTACCAGTCATTTCAGTCACTATACTGTTATTTTTATTTTATTTTGCGTATTAAAGGTGCATTATGTAACTTTTCATGTAAAAAAAAACAACAACAACTTGACGTTATAGTGTGTATTGGACCTTTTTGTGACCCAGTGGCTGTATGGGTGCAGCATGGACTTTTACTTTCCATCGCATTGGCCCCTATGATGCCCCTTGGATCAATTGTTTTTAGGGTTTCGTAAAAACTTACCACCATTGGCAACCTATTAATCAATTCTGAACTTTGGGTCACTGGTCCTGAAAGTATTCATCATCATTCATTCCATTCGAGCAACTTATACAACAAACACAAAACATCCATGTGAGTTACATTTGTCACATCAGGCTTCATCATGTTGTCAACACAAATACAATACGTGAGCATCGGAAGGGAGTGGGATGAAGTAGCACTTATTATCCCCACCCACATTTTTCATACACATTTTAAAACAAATTCTCCTTGGTTCCTTGGAAATACATATCATTCAGTATATCAATTAGATACACATGCACATACTGAATAGACACAATACATGACAATAATCCATATCGTTCTTCCTCCGCTCTATACTTTGAAAATATGAATTGTTTATACATTGATTTGAATCTGTAGCATTGATTCCTTGGGATCAATTCACACACACACATTTTTCATTCAAGAAATCAAGAAATTTCCGAAAAGTTCAAAACTGTGTAAATTTGAACTTTTATTTAGTTTGTTTTAGTCTGTTGAGGAAAAAGTTTATCATTTTTTCAAGAAAATCTATTTGTAATCTGGTTTTAATCGTTTCAAAACTTTAAAAGGAAATCGGAAATTATATGTACATTTATGTTGATTATATCTTAAATTAAGTCAACTTTAAATTTAAAATATCACAGTTGAACATTTGCTCATGTTGCAGCTGCACGAGAACAAAGCACAGACCTGGGTCCAGACTCATGAACTCATTTTACTTTAATGTCATTAAACAAAAAGATAAATATTACTTTGATTTAAAAATCCAAATAAATATATACTACAACAAATGTATATCTACTGCTCAATTGTGAATACAAAAGGGGGAAGGCGCTAACAAGCTTTTGCTTCTGCCTTCTCCTTTTGGGCATCATATCTGCTCTGTATACTGTATATTTATTTATGTACTCTTTCTGGCTTTGCTTACCTTGCTGATCTATACTTCCATGTCCAACTTTGTGAACCTCAGATGCTCAAATAAAAAGACGAACGATAACTCTGATCCAAAATAATCAAATATCAAAGTGCTCAAGAAGTTTTTGTAAAGAAATTCTTCTGTGGCGATGGTCCTCTTAAGTCACTCTCTTCATCAAGATTCTCTGTTCTTCAGAGAAAGTGCCAAGATAAAATCACATCCAAAGATTTAAAATATCAAATAAAGGCTTTTTATAATCCACAGACGGAGACACCCATGAAGACGACCTGGTACTGCCCCCTGGACCTGGTACGTCCCTCACTCATGTATCTGAGGGACAGGGTTTTAGCGTCTAAAGCATTCAATCTTATTCCAACCGAAATTAGTTCTACAATAACCTGTTTCTTTTAAATATAAAATTACATTGTTTCATAAAACTATTCTGTAGTTTTCTTTCAACTTTAAAAAATCTCAATCAAAAATATTATTAACTATCCAAATTTCCTCTGATTATAATACCTTATCTAGACATTTGGAAATACTTGATAAAACCGTGATACAAAGGTGATACTAATACATGGCACATCTCTACATGCAGTCAGTCCATACTATATTATTGACTGTTGTCCTCATGTCAGTCTACAGTGGTGGAGGAGGAGGAGGATGGCATCATCTACACAGTGGTGCAGAAGCCACAGCACAGCGCCCCCTACAGCCCTCGGGTACGACCTGCCACTGTTTTTGTTGTAATTATTTGGTCTTGTGTGAAATACTTTTGACCAGAGGTTCCAGCGGCGCATGAGTTTGACTCAGCACACAATCTGTCACATGTCACATGATTGTTTTAGTCATTTACCATCAGCCAACAATGTTACACTCTTAATAGTTTGGGTTCACATCTATTTCAGTTTATTATTATGGCTGACAGTGCTTTCGACTGGCCAAAATCACACACATAGCAACAAACTAGTTTCCAATATAGATAAAGGGTCTTAATTCTCCTTTCCACAGTCCCAGCACCTGCCCCCATGAAGTCCTCCATTTGTTAAAACTCAGGGACTAAACTCTGGAGGTTCTGAGTTTGCGGACTGTCCACAGACTTGAACTTGAGTGATAATAGTTACTTTTTCAAACCACTAATTGTAATAAATCTACATACACTGACTTAAAGCGATGTTTTGTGCAGACAGGAGCCAGGTCTCAGGTGGTGAAGGCCGGGACAGAGGAGAAGCTGGTACTCCACCTGCTCCACTGCTTCTCCACCGGAGACTCGTCCTTTATCACCATCTTCCTCTGCACCTACCGCTCCTTCATCTCCACTCAGAGAGTCCTGGACATCCTCACTGACCGGTACCTCCTCACGGACCACACCTGTATATACTCTGACCGATACCTCATGGTCATTAACACACATACACTGTATACTGCAGACAGATAATAATAGTCTTTCACTCTTCACTCCTCTACCAAACAAAAACTAGCATTGTGAAAAATACCCTCCTTGCCCTATATATCTTTAGAAACAATGATCTTCTTTGGGGCCAGGCTTTTAAGTTGTATTTGGGGGTGTAAATTTATACAGTACTCCATGACTATACATGCATATTCTCACTGGCTACAGAAATATATACTCCTAATAAATAAACAGAGGGCACACATATTTTCACTGAGGCTAGTCCGGATATGTCCTGACAGTACGGAGCCAGGGGTTTGTTGTGAAGGGGAGCGAGGAGAGAAGGGAGGGGCCTAGGGACAGAGCACTTGTTGAACCAGGAAGAATACATAAGGGAGAATTTGGAGATCAATATAGCATTTTCTCACCAACCAAAAGTGTGAGATAGTCATCAGTGTGTAAATTATACAAAATAAAAGGAAAAAGCAAAAAACGCTCAAACGGTTTGTTAGATTTTGTTTGATATAGAAGGGATGTGTTTGCATGTGGACATTTTGGGCACTTTTGTGACACTGTGTTGTGTGCAGGCTGGACGACCCCCCGGGCAGCGGTGAGAACAGCCCCACCAGACAGGCCTTCAACAAGTGAGTCACTAACCCAACCCAAAACATGCACATTAGGTTAATCCTCCAGCAGGTGATTCTGACCATGAGCCTGGCTCCACATCTGGAGATGGGTCCTTGCGCACTGCACTGCGGTCGCCCACTTTTCCTTACGGATTGCCTCAGCAGCATCAAAGGATGGGTTAAATGCAGAGGACACATTTCCCTACGGTGACAATAAAGTTCACCTTACCTTACCTTACCTTACCCTCTGGAAGTTCTCAGCGTTCAAATGAGGAGCGGCATGTTCACCTAAACTTGTGCTTGTGTCCTCAATACGCATTTCAAGACAACCCATGCTGAGTTGTGCTTGTCATGGCAGCACGGCGACTGTGTGCTTAGCTTCTCAAAGCAAGAAGGTCATGGGATTGGTTCTCTGGCCTTTAGGGGTGGGCGGTATTCACAAAAACTGTATATCTCGATATTTAGGGGGACTTTTTGATCAAGCGATATTTTTGCAACCCATCATAAATACTGTATGTAAAAATTAGCTGATAAATGTATTCATTTATGTTGCTGGGTCGTCAGAAGTACACTGAAAAAAGTTGAGTTTTGATGGATATTTTAATAAAATAAATACATTTTTTATTATAAAATTTTACTACTTTAAGTCAGTATTTAGCCCACTGTCTTTGCTATCTGTTCTTTGATATGAAGTTTTTGGGTTGCTCTAGACTTTAGGAATGGCTGCCCTATACCATTAAAAACATCCACAATAGGCCTGGATGAATGAGAGTATATTTGTAAGTCCGGGACAACGGATGGAAATCAACCATGGCTACAATCTGGCGTGGTGTGTTTACATGCGTGTCCCATGTGTGTTCACTGCAGCTCAGTGGTTAGCGCTCGTGCTTCACAGCTAGGAGGTCCTGAGTTCGATCCTGGGCCAGGACGGGGCCTTTTGTGTGGAGTTTGCATGTTCTCGTGTCTGCGTAGGTTTCCTCTGGGTGCTCCGGTTTCCCCTACCACTAAAAACATGTACAATAGATCAGGATGAATGAGAGTGAATTTGTGAGTGCGAATGTGGGACAACGGATGGAAATTAGCCCAAGGCTACAATCTGGAGTGGTGTGTTTACATTCTCATGTGCATGCGCTGTCCCTGTCCAACCAAATAAACAAAACAAACAAACAAACTTGCATGAGTCCCATGTGTGTTCATTTACATGCACTGACCAAATAAACAAATAAACCCGGAAAAAGACCCTGTGAGGTCGAACCGTGTTGGAATCCCACTGTTAGTAAAGGACTTTTAATTCCTCCACCAGAGTGCCTTGGACTTCTTAGACGGTTCTTACATGTTTTTATTGACAGCACTCCCACTCGCCTGTCTCTCTGCTTGTCAATCAAAAAATCAATCAATAAATAACTTAAAACATGTACAATAGGTTAATCCTCCAGCCAGGTGATTCAGACCAAGAAGATCTGGAAATGCTACTCTGTGGTCGCCCACTGCTCTTTATGGGTGGCCCCAGCAGAATGGAAGGATGGGTCAAATGCAGAGGACAAATTACACCTAAACCCGTAAATAGTGATGACCCGCTTCTTTCCTGATCTGTTCTGTCAGGGCAGTGAGCAGTGTCTTCAGCACCTGGTTATCAGAGTACCCAGAGGACTTCTCAGGTCTGAAGGAGCCATCCCGTCTGCTGCGACTGGCCCCTCTGCTGCCGGCCCCGGAGCTGAGGGCCCGACTCCTGCAGCTGGCAGAGGAGCTGAGCGAGAGGAGCCTGCTGCCTCCCGCTCGTCCAGGTATGAGCCACTTCAGCAGATCACAATCAGAAGAGGTTTTACTGCCATTGTCAATGAAAGGATTCACAAGATAGGATTTTACTACGGGCAACATGAACCATGAACTTGTGATACTGATAAACAATAAACTATGCAAATATATAAACTGTAAGGGCATGCATAAATGGAATAAGATAAAGGATATACAGTATACTGTAGAAAATAGCCAATTTCAACACAAAACAGCAGCGTGAAAGGGTGGATTTACAGATGAACATTACTAGAGCAGTGCAAATGGAACAGGTTATTTAGTTTACATTAGTCTGATACAGAGTTATAAAGTGTTCATGAGTATTGAGTACAGGGAGAAGAGCCAGGTGGAAAGTACAGAACAATGCTTTTATAACTTTATGCCAATGAGTGAGCACATAGCTGCTATTGTTTATTTAGCTCTAAATATTATTATTTATTTTTTTTGCTTGCTTACTTTTTAAGTCCATGGTTGGCTGGACTAGATGCTGCTTTCAAGTGGTGTCAGGAAGTTTGTTTATGAGGCCTTTTCCGACAGGAAGTGGCACATGAACATCCCACAGACTCGTTTGTCCAAGTCCATGAATGGAAACTGTAGAAGCAACACAAACTGTTAGCATCAGGGACCTCTCATTGGTGAAAATCAAAAGTGAATTGATGGCAGATGTGATTGAGATATAATTTGTATTAAGCCTTAAGATTCAGAGATGCTTTCTACTAAAAGGGGCATACGAAATATAGGTTCTCAAACGTCTTACGCCTATGCTAACAGTGTAGGACAACGGTCTTGTCCACTGAGGTGCAACAGAAACAAAACTTTTATCACAGCTGCTGAGTCTGGCATGTTCATATTCCACAGAGGAATCCATCCAGAGCCCCCTGTCGAACCCCGATAGCTTTGAGCCCACCCTCATCCTGGCCTTCCCCGACGCAGTCATCGCAGAGCAGCTGACCCGCATCGAGACCGTAAGTCTCTCCATCACACAGGTCACTCAGCTCCATTGGCTTCTCATGAGCAGAGACTGTTACTCTCTTTGCTGCAAAGATTTCAAACTGATATCACTCAATTTAAATATTTTTTCTATTCACCTGCAGCTTAAGTAAATCTTTTGTTTCCACTTGTGAATAATCCCTGTCAGTTTGAAGACCTTGACTCTGTGTACTCTTTGGCAGAAGCTGTTTGTGCGCCTGGTGCCCTACCACTGCCTGGGCTCCCTGTGGTCTCAGCGGGATAAGAAGGGCCGGGAGGGGCAGTGCTGGTCAGTGCGAGCCACTGTCCGACAGTTCAACAGACTGGCCACTACAGTGTTAGCCTCCTGTCTTTGGAACACGCGCCTGCGCAGCCATCAAAGGGCGCGCCTGCTGGAGAAGTGGATCTGCGTGGCAGAGGTCAGTGTGTGTGTAGGGAGACCACCTGTCCCTCTGTTGGTTACACTGCACAGCCATTTAGACCTTTGTCCGCCGTCCCATCTATTTAGATAATGTCCCACTTTGTCAAATATCATCAGTTATATCAGTTATAGAACAAAATAAGATGATGAGTGCGTCTTTGGGTCACCCTCGTAGTGCAGGTGTTCTTCAAGGATCTGTGTAGAACATCATGCTTATAAGGAGTAGAAGGTGATCCGAGGCTCTCTGACTTTGTAATAAAAGTCCTTTATTTTTTAACGGGACATAGCCAACGCATTTCGACCACAGGTGGCCTTAGTCGGACATGTCACGTGATGAAGGTCACATTAGAATAAGTGACCATCCACACACACAATTGCTAATATATGTGGATATATTTTCACTGACACAAGTAGTGGTAAGATAAAGATAAAATAATAAAGAACAACAACAGCTATATGGGAGATTTCACTCATGGGAACAGGCAGCAACACATAAAAAGGATGTGTTTCTGACGAGCCGTAGTGACGCCTCGTGTAATGGAAGTAAATGTACAGCAAACAGAGCAGCCTTATGTCAACAATGCAATATACATAAAATAAATATGACATTTTGGCTGCACATAGGTACTAACCTATGTGCAGCCATAGATGTACAATAGGAACTTCCCTGAAAAAGAGATTATGAATCTCAGTGGGACCTTCCAGGTAAAAATAAGGTCAGATTAATAAATCTTCTGTCAGGAAAAAAGACATTAGCTTTTACCCTTGGACTAGCCTGGCCTTAGCCATCCGTAAACTCCGGTGAATTTTTATTTCCCTACATGTACGTCTGGGTCTGCTCTCAGTGGCTGCGTTAACATCGGTTGAATTGAGTCGGACCATTCAGCGAGCGGGGGAGGCGGGTGTTGTAGGTAACGTCAGGCATATGCAGGAAATGATAATACGGATGGCAAAGGCCAGGCTAGTGATTGGGTAAAATCAGATCCAATCGTTTCAAACTTTAAAAGGAGTTGACTCCTCCCACCTCAAAACGGAGATCAGTTGCGTAGGGCCAGACCCTCTGTATGAAATGAGTACGAGGGTATGGTAGGACCAGGCTACCCTTGGACCTCTTCTCCTCTGACATTGATGTCTGTGTGACTGTGGAACAGGAGTGTCGCGTCAGGAAGAACTTCTCCTCGCTGTACGCCATCGTGTCAGCCCTCCAGAGCAACCCCATCCACAGACTGAGGAGGAGCTGGCAGCATACTGACAGGTGTGTCTTTGGGCAAGACACTTCATCCACTCTCCACTCTGTGCATGTCAGGGGTGGACCTGTTTTTGTCCTGGTTCAGTCCTGGTTTAGTCCTGGTTAAGTCCCGGTTAAGTCCTCATTTAGATCTGGTTTATTCCTGGTTTAGACCTGTTTTAGTCCTGGTTCAGTCCTGGTTTAATCCTGATTTAGTCCTGGTTAAGTCCCGGTTAAGTCCTGGTTTAAATCTGGTTTAGACCTGGTTTAGTCCTGGTTTAGACCTACTTTAGTCCTGGTCGCATTAAACTCTTAAAAAATACTTTTACTTTTTACTTATGAAGTACATTTTACATTGGATACTTTTATACTTTTACTTAAGTAAATTCTTGATCCTGTATCTGCATTTTTACTCAAGTAAGAATATTATATTGAGTACTTCTTCCACCACTGGGGCATGTGTGCTGTGGCCATCAGTGAATTAGTCAGAGTACTAACTAGGGACGCAGCAATTCAGTATCAATATTATATTATGTTATTGTATATTGGGGCGACTGTGCTTAGTGACCTTGCCTCCAGTGTCTGCGTACGCTGGTGTGTGAATGGGTGGCTCCTTCATGTAAAATGCTTTGAGCCTAAAGCAGGTTAAAAAAAAAAAAAAAATAGAGCTAAATAAGCTTTAAACAATTTATTATTTAACTCTATTGTCCAATATCCAAGAAGATCAATAAACATTGTCATTGACTGGACACAGCTGGACATACTAAGTCTTAGACGGCTAAAGTTTTTTGAGAATCGTGCTGTGTTTATATAAGTAAGTGTTTATATGTATGAAACACTAATACTACACGGCCATTTGGCAGATTGTCTCTGAATAATAGCTAATAATAGCTGTTTTGGAGATATGTGATGTGTCCTGACTGTGTCTGTGCTGTTGGTGACAGAGAGTCTGTGAGAAGGTACGAGGAACTAGCAGAGATCTTCTCAGACAAAGACAATTACTCCCAGAGCAGAGAGCTTCTCAAAGAGGTGAGTGTGGTGACTGTGGGTGTATTTTGGTACATGTGGGTTACCTGCAGATTGTAAAAATAGAAGCAGTGTTACGGTCCAAGTGGGACCAGAATGTGGGATTTTGTAGGATGAAAAAGCCCTGACCCATGCAACATTAGTATGTTTGGGTTCAATTATAGATCTGTCTGTAAACCAGTTTGTAAACAAAGACGTCTGAGAACTCCTCCACCATGGACATCCCCTCCAGTATCTAAGGAGAAATAACATATCGAAGTTTTACACAAAGCCTCAGATCAGTTGATCTTTGACATGTCCAAGAGGGTAATAAAAGTAAAATCTATTTCAGCTCAATGTCAGTTTAAATCAGAGCAGGGAAATGCCCTGTACCTGGGCTTTTGGAAACAGCCAATGGCTTTTACTTTGTAATATCTCCTTTTTTATTTTGTAGGAGGGCACATCCAAGTTTGCTAACCTCGACAACAGACTGAACAACAAGTATACTTCCAAAGTAAGTGAAGCACAGTTATTACATTAAAGGGTCGGAGTCATGAGAGGATTTAGACCAGGGCTGTTCAATTGTACTTTTTACTAGACCATTGGCCTCTGTGCCGGTCATTGGGCAAATTCCCCTCCACCACCAATTGAATTCACTTTGTTGGGATGAATACAGTACATGAAAAATGTATTTCTATCAATGCTCAAATAGCATTTAATATATACATGTATATAAAAAAACATTTTAATTATACCTCCAGTATTTTTATCCCTTTTATAAAACCACAGTAAGAAACAGCAGATACATTATTCTAACTGTCACTGTCTAACTGTCACTGTAACCTACTGGCCCTAAAGGCCTTTCCAGGCCTGATGTTGTTAAGACCTGATGCTAAGCTCACACCCAGAGCACATGGCTAATTAATATGCATGAAAAAAAGGATTTACTTTAGCTCTGATCACATGCTGCTGGACTCAATTCTAGAGTTCTGACTCTAAAGACTAAATGGAAGCACTGCAAAGGTAACCAGAATTATTTCTCTGTAACAATGATGTTTTTAGCAGCATCATTGAGAGTATAAGCTGCTGTGGTGTTAGCGTAGCAGTGTTAGCGTAGCAGTGTTAGCATCAGCAGTGCTTCGTAAATAGACCGTTATTATTTATTTTTTATGAGAAATTGCCAGTGGGCCAGACCAGATTGTTTGGCAGGCCGGCTCTGGCCAAATAGGCCAGAATTAGAGTTTAAATCATTGAATGATTTTGAAGAGTTCAGTCCATTTCTCTTCCACACTCCAAACATCCACACAGGAATCCATGACATTTCTACAGTTTTGAACTTTGGACTCCTTCTTCCCTGATGTTCTACCACTTCCAATCACTGGAGCAGTGGAAGCTGTGTGTTATTTTTAGTATCTGCATATTAAAACTTCTGAAGCCTTAGGAGTATTCAGAAAAATCCTGAACACAGCTCCATATACATACTGTATCACACAAAATCTACCTTTATAAGCTTTTAACCATGTTATTATATTCCCATGACAAAAACAAAGCTGGGGAAATATTCAACATTAGAACAAGTAACAATGTAGCATGAGAGCCGGGGCTGACAGTGGCGTGTTGTCCAGTCCTCTGCCCAGGGAACTGTGCCGTACCTGGGGCTCTTCCTGACTGACCTCACCATGCTGGACACCGCTGTGAAGGACCGACTGGAGGTGAGTCTGCTCCTGCTCTCTCCTCCATCATACAGTCGTCATGTCTGCTAACAGTGTGCTCTCCTCACAGAATGGATACGTCAACTTCGACAAGAGGAGGCGGGTGAGTCCAACCTCTCAACGTGTAGGTGCAATGGTGGCTCAGGTGTCAGAGCAGTGGCCTTATATCCAGAGGGTTGGCCTTTTAAACCCTGCGAATGCCAATTCATACAGCTATATATAGTGTGTTTGGTAAAATAACTTCTTAAATAGGCCTTGTTTAGTCTATGTTTTGACCTGTAGTCCTTGCAGACCAGAGCATCAGTTCTTGTAGTCAAATCCATAGTTGCTGAAGGCTCTTCTTCCTCTTGTGCTTTTAGAGACACGAAGGAGCCATCCCATTTATGATCTTGTATGTGTGAAGAAGGATTGGAGTTCTCTTGTATTAGTCCCAGTTAATATTCTTGCAGCCGCATAAACCAGGCTTTAATGAGACAGGTTTATGAAGGTCTTTCTCCTCTGGACAGGAGTTCGAGGTCCTGGCTCAGATCCGTCTGCTCCAGTCCTCCTGCAAGAACTGCTTTTTCCTCAAAGACCAAACCTTCCAGCTCTGGTACCACAGTGTGCCCACGCTCTCTGAGGCAGACAGGTTTCTATCCTCGTATATACTCACATATCTCTGCACATGAGTAAATAGCCATATGTGACTAGTGTGACTTCAGTTACAGACTGTCCAATGAGATCGAAGCTCCAAGTGAACCCAGCTCTCGCGGAGCCACGCCCACCGTCATCATCACACAGTGTTCAGAGTGAGTCCTGCTGCATGTGTAGAAAGCAATGCTACGGTCTATAGCAGGGGTGTCAAACTCATTTTGGGTCGGGGGCTGAAATTCACATATATTAATTTAGGAATTTAGAATCACGCAGATGTAATTTAGTGCAATCTGGTGTATTTTAGATGACCATATTCTATTCAGTCTTATCACAAAAATAAACAAAATTAGAACTACATTATTATTACTTTACTCTTAAACAACACTCACTATTTTAAAGCTGATATTACTTTAATTTATTTATTCTATTTATTTACCCATTGTCTGTGAAGCCTCTGAGTTTCCCAGTGTGTCCTGGCCCATCACAGTACTGACCAGGCCCTGCTTAGCTTCAGAGATCTGCTGGGATCAGGCAGAGCAAAGGCCTGTATG